>CM059278.1:12255163-12340163 GCA_030347295.1 Setipinna tenuifilis
CTACAATTTAACAAAAGAAATAATAAAAATGTATAACTCCTTTTCGGCATCTACCGGCATTAATGTTAAATCTGTGTACCTTCTTAGCCAGTTGCGTTTTAGGTTTGTTTTGTATAAACCCTGATAAATTATTGAAGCAAGAACTTTGACTATTCTATTATTTAAGACTTTAGTAATTATTTTATCACAAACGTATTGGTCTGAAGGCTTATTACAGTCTCAACCTGGTTTTGAGACATGTATTACTCCCCACCCATTGTCAGTTTTTATTTATTTATTTTAAAGTGCAGTTGGAGTGGAGGGGTGCAGTTACTCTTTAATAAACTGCTTGTGAAATAATTCGGTGAATACCTGACAAAACACGTTTAATCATCATGCTGCTATTGCAATCATAATAACCTGTTTTAGTTGCTCGTGCATGGAATGTTGGTGAGTGTATTGGGCCATGAGTGTATTGGGTTTTTGTTGATTGGGTTGAATGTGTATTCCAGTAGGCAGGTGCCACTAACCAATGGCCTAAGCCTGAAGTCTCTGGCCTCAGACCTGCTCAACATCACCCTGGACAAATCCCTGTATCTCCGCTGCAGTGACTGGGAGGCCAGCCAGCTGAGCCCGGAGCAGGTAGTGCCTGATGGGGCAGCTGTAGCATGGGGCTCACTACTAGTGTTGCTAGGTGGATGAAGTTTAGAACTGAGACTGTTAAGCTTCAGAATTGCATCACTTTGAGATAAAAGCATGAAAATAGGTTAAAAAAAAACTGTTTGATCAGATTTGGAACCATAGACACCTTGCGTTTCCCCCTTGAGGGCTTTGGTGGCAATCTTTTAAAATGGATACAAGTATCAATTTTTTTGTTAAAATTGACAAAGCAAAAACCGCTAATACATTTACCATAAATCAAACCAGGTTAGAAAAAACTGAACTGATTTAATCATTGGGAGCTTCAGATTTGGCCTATTGCTTTTGCTATGTGTACATGCATTGAAAGCATAAACTAAAACAATACTATTGCATGTTTTACCCTCAGTCAACCCAGTTAATTCACATAAAGGAGTCTAATCAGATTCGGAACTATAGCCGCTTTGAGTTTGGCCCTGGTGTTAAGATGCCCGCTTTGTGAGATTGTCTAGCAAATATAATGTTTTACTCACAGTGCAATCAATTGTAATGAAAGTTAAGCTTAACCACTGCGTTATTATTGAAACTCTCTGGAATACACTGAATTTAGCTGAACTGTTCATATACAGTAATTGCATATGAACTGAGTCTATGACGCATGCTGTATCTCACTGTATTTGTAAGGTGCTGCTGTTTTTAAGAGAAATAATTAGATTTTCTTGTGCAGGTGAGCTATGCAGCACGCGACGCCCAAGTGTCTGTGGTGCTATTTTTCCACCTGCTCAACTCTCCCACCGGCCCCCCTGAAAGCCCCGTGGAGTCCAGCTTGTCCCCCTCTGGGGGAGGGAGCACCTACTCCCAGCTGGCCACCAGGTGCCAGGGGATACTGGATGTGCCGTTCCGGGTCCGCAGCATGCCTGGAAGCCAGGAAGGCGAACGCAGGAGACACAGCAGCAAGAAGCTTTCTGTAGACAGCCCTGACAGCCCTGATCAGCGAGTGCCTGACCCCCGCAAGAACAAGAGAAAACCCTTGGGTGCTGGCTATTCCGCTCGGTGAGAGGATTATTTTTTTTAATGTAGTATAAATAAAGGTGCTATACTATAAGAAATTTACAGCAACTAATCTTATAGTTCTGACATGTCAGCGATGAAGGAAACATGCTAAATTAACATGCTAATTTCACTGGTGTTGGCACCACCAGAATTTCCACATGTTGTAACTTTAATTTAGAGCCCCAGTATTCTGTTTGGTTTTATTTTGTGGTTTGCCTCTTGCCTCTACAGGGGAAATAACAGTTGACAGTATTTTGAATTGGATTGCAGTACCATTTTTGACTATAATCCTTAATACCTTAAAACCTTTTAATTAACTCCTCCACTTTTTTGTATTTACATAGTCCTTGCTACCAAACCTTTTAACCTATCAAACCTTTCTGTGTTCACTGAGTAGTAATGATTTATTTGCAGGAGGTCACCTCTATATGACAATTGTTTTCTTCATGCACCTGATGGCCAGCCTCTCTGCACTTGTGACAGGAAGAAGGCTCAATGGTACATAGACAAAGGTATTGGAGGTATGTGGTATTGTTACTTTACAAATTAAGAAATTTTAGTTGATCCCTTTATGCTGAAAACCATTTCTAAGTTACAAGCGTTAACATTAAACATCAATATCTGTTTCAAACTTTTTTTGTCCTAAGGAAAGTCACAAACGTTAATGAGGCATTGTCTTGGCATTGTCTAGTTCTAATCAAAAGCCATTGTCCAATGCCTGGAATGTTTATATCCATTCAATTCTCTACCAATCCCAAAACACTGTCCACCAAGCTGTTGTTTTTGTGTAACAATTGTTTTTACTACAGCACTTTCACCATGCCATAGTTTCAGTGGGTAATTCCTCAGTTTTAATGTTACTTGAATTGGAATTGCATTATTGTACTTTCACTCTGTATCTTAATTTAGATCAGAATTTTGTGATTGTGCATTTAGTGACAAAAGTAGCTATAGAAGAGAAGTTTTATCAATCTTTTATCAACTGTCTCTGGTTAAAAAACTAATGTACAGACTGCAGGCGGTCTTTCACAACATGTATTATATTTTCACAAATATGGCAACACCAGCTTTATCTGCACCATGATGTGCATAACTTACAGTGCAATAAAACTTTATAGCAAAAGAACACGGGTTGCTTAACTTGTTGCCAACTGTGTATGTGAGGACTTGCCTGTTCTGGTGGTAGAACTGTACCTGCCTGTCAATTTTTAAATTTCTTCTGGGCTTTTTTGACCGCATTGTGCGTCATAGATGCTTCAAATAAACCACTCTGTTAAATTGTACAAAATGGGGTATGGGAGGAGACATTTTAGATGATTTTGACACGTGTATGTGTTTGCGATCCGCTCTGCTGCTGTAGTACTGAAGAGTGAGGAGCCCTTCATCGTGCGTCTGTTGTTTGAGCCGTCCGGACGACCTGAGACTCAACAAGACTATTACCTCACAGCCAAACAGAACCTCTGTGTGGTCTGTGGCAAAGTGGACTCCTACATCAGGTGTGCTTATGACTAAATGCCATCCCGACACAGGCATACAAAGGTCAACTCCGATAACTTGCCTGTATGTTTATTGTTTTGTGGTGATTAAGTATTGTAAGTTGATTAACGAGTAATCCAATAAAGAAGTCAATGGCAGAGCTGGCGATCTAGGCGCCAAGGTAAAAACCCTGCCATGAATTTGATCCAACCCTTTCCTGGACCAGGTGATCCTAATGAACATGCATCATTAGGCTGGTCTTCCCAATTTTTTTTTTTTTTTTTTTTTGCTTTGAATTTTTTTTAATTATTCTACTCCCTTTGTTTGTACAGGAAGAAGATTGTTCCGCACGAGTACCGGCGCTACTTCCCCGCCGGGCTCAAAGACCACAATTGCCATGACATCCTGCTGTTGTGTACGGCCTGCCACGCCGTCTCCTGCACCTACGACGGGCAGCTCAAGCAGGAGCTGGCCCAGGAACACGGCGCCCCCCAGGGCTGCGAGGAGGGAGTGCGCCTCCTGGAGCATTCGGATCGCCGGCGCGTCCGCTCGGCCGCCTGGGCCCTGCTCACGGCCCATGACGGTCTGCCGGAGGCACGGCGCGACGAGCTCCTTAACCTCATCAGCACCTACATGCAGGAGCAGGGCGAGGAGTTCACCGAGGTCACACAGGACGTCCTGCAGAAGGCGGCCAACTTGGAGACCAGGTGGGTGTGACAGCAGCTGTGGGGGCGGGGGGAGGTGTGCTGGATACAGAATGCAAGTTTACAGAATACAGGGTTCCCACTGGTCTTGGAATTTCCTGGAAAATTGTGGAATTTCAGTCTGCTTCAGGTATCGAATGGAATTTGTTAATTTCTGTGCACAAAGTCAGGGAATTTCAGTAATAGTATGTAGTTATCCCCAAAATGTCAGATGTATTTCCATTCATACTTCTTGGTCTTTATCTAGCATTATGGTTTATACAGAAAGTCATTACAGTTTTGCATTATGTTCTGTCAGGGAAAGTTGTGGAAAAGTCAGGCAATTTTAAGTTTGACTTGTAGTGGCCACATAATCTTATCACCTCAATAAATGTCCTGCACCAAGGTAAGCCAACACATGGCTTAGCTGCAATAAATGATACTTTTCTGAGAGGCTTTTACGCTCTACATACAAATATTGCTACATATCTGATTAGCCAAATATTGATATGATGTTGTGACACTGCTATATGTTTGATACATGATTGTGTAGTGGATGTTGCTGGGCTTTGTGCAGGATAAAAGGATTTATAGTGGGAACTCTGAGATTAGAAAGACCTTGCTGCAAGCCGCATGATGGATTTTAACGGTCAATGTCTCGCATTGGTGCAGGATCTTTAACGAGGACTACGTGCCCCATGGGCTTAAGGTGGTGACGGCTATGCCAAGCGGGGCCTGCGGGGCCTGATGGAGCTGGAGTGCCTGTGGCGCCAGCACTTCCTGTCCAGCATGAAGCCCCGCTTCCTGCCGCCACTCTGGTCGGTCAGCCACAACCACGACAAGTACCTGCGCAAGTACGGCGAGGACCTTGTGATCGAGCTCAGCTCTTCGCAGCCCACCTCACCCTGCACTCCACCAGAGGTTCAGTGAGGACCAGGACCTGCGTGTGTCTGTGTGTGTGTGTGTGAGACTCAACCCATCCCTCACCACCTCCTCCCTGTCTCCTCTCTCCCAAGCACTGGGACCAGGACACAGGAAGGAGTTTGCACCATGATCCGCTGGTGCTGCTTGTGAAGGTACCCGACCAGAAAGAGAGATGCACAGACTGCAAGATCAGACTTTAAAAAAAATATGATCCTCCTGACTAAGCTAATGGACCTCATTAAAACTTGGAGGCTTAGAAAACACTAAGTTGAAAGGGAAATACATTGCAGGGGGAGAGAAAGTGATTGAAAATGTGAATTCTTTTGTATGAGAAAAAAAAACATCTGTTGCAAGGCAATTTATTTTAAAAAGCCATAAGTTTGCTCTTATATTTAACTTAAATTATTAAATTCATGCAGGCTTATGGCCCTAAAATGCATATTTACCTAAATCATCAATGCAGAATATCTGTAGCACAGCTTGTTGGAGTCCAGATTTTTGGTTTGCCTCTGAAGCTGATGTGGAAAGGAGGTACAAAGCAATGTCTTACTGGTCAATGTGGATTGTTTTGTATTATGAATTAAGTTAAGATTTTGTAGAGATACTTTTCTGGACATGGTTGGTGGTTGGAATAGGTCACAAGTCATGAGGTTTGTGGACCTGGCTGTCCCATGCTCACCCCTGCTGCAAGATGGACATATCGTAACATCATTGCGTGTGATGCCTACGCCTTGTTTTAACACAAGGTGAAAGGAGAACGTTGTCAATGGGGCCAGCATACTACTACTGCAGGAATATTTGTACAACCACCTTATTGTTTCCTTTCCTGCAAAGAACATGAACTACTGGAAGTGGTGCCAACACTGGTGTGTATGTGAGTGTGTGTGAGCGAGGGAGTGAGTGCTAACAGCTTCATCATTTGGATTGAGGATGGTGTCAGTGCTGGCCAGAGGGGCTGTGAAGTTCTTCAGTGAAGCTCTGATCACCTCTCAGGTCACGCAAGGGAGCCTGCAGCTTTTGATTTTATTTACATTCTTCCAGATGTAAGTCCTTAAAAAAGCTGACCTGTTTCCTAAGCTGTGCTGCACATGAAAGTATGAAATAAATCACATTTGTACACTTGAGAACTGTAAATTGCTGGTTTTGGTGGTGGGGACTGGGTGTAAAAGGCAACCTGCCAAAGCAGCATGTATGTTTCTAAAGGAATGTATCAAACACTGGTGAAACGCTTGAGCAGTAAGTATATCGTATTAATCATTCAAAAGGTCTACCAGGTGACATGAGCCATCAAATTTTAAAAATGATCTTTAACATTTATTTTTGAAGCTGTGAGCAGCATTTGATGGAAAAACACACACACAATCTGGATTCACAATATTTATGGTCATTATATACAAAAATCACAGTTTAATAAATAGTCTGTAAAAATGTATACAAAAGGTTTTTTTCTCTTTACATATCCTAGGTCAGTAACTTCCATGACTTGGGATTTTTTTGTCAGTAATGACAGTTTCTTTTACAATCGGGTTTTGCTGAATTAAGGCCTCTTGATTTTGGCATTAGAACAATCTATGAGTCAAATTTGATTTGAATGTACAAACCCTTGCCACCCTGTTCACAGTTGAATTATAAAAATAAATATTAAAATAAATACTTAACACACTGTGGCTCAACATGCTGCAGAGTTGCTTTCATGCTAATTTGCTAACACCGTGTCACATTCCTAAGTGCTCTGGTGTCTGAAAGCTTCATGGTTTGGAGTCTTTCCTTCGCAGGCTTAAAAAAACAGGACTGTTCCATTTTACTGGTGATTGTGATGGTGGGTATCTTTTTTTCTTTAAGAAAAGCACCCCATATTTGTTAGATATTGATGGTTGGTTTGATCTACTTGCCTCACAGGTTTGACCTATCCCTTTGATACTAACCCTAACCATGTTTTCATAAAACCTAAAAAAAAGATTCTTTTCGAAACATTTTGACTTTGCTAAATGGAAACTCCCCACAACAACTTGTCTGGTTTGCCTTTTAAAGTCAGCAGTCTTTTAAAAGCAAAGCATGAACCTCTTTGGTCACAGTAATGGTGAAAGTATTGGTTGACATCTACCCATCATCCAGTCATTGTGGAGCTGCACTTCTGAGATGGGGAGCAATACTGAATTAAATCTACCTGCTAGACTGCAACCGTGGGATCCATACATCATATCTTGTCTTTGCTTATTAAACACTATGTAAAATATTAAAGACCATTTTTTTACAGAATAGCCAAGTTAATGTGAAGTTCCACTATGAAATTGAATGGCCTCTCATTCACTGCAATGTTTCAATGCCTTGTCATCAAAACCATTTTCACAATATACAAAATAAGACTTAACGCTAAAATGTTTGGAAAAACATAAAGGATATGACTTTCAGATTTTTTGGTTGAATGCTAGTGGATGAATGGAAGAGCAGACAAACAGATGTGGAATGGGATTTCAGAGAATCGTTTGGCCAAAAAAAAAAAAAAATCATGACTGCAGCACCATTGCCATCATACCTCGGGGTCTATCTTGCCATTATTGCTTTTGTTTCCAGAAATCTCTTCAAATGACATGGGTTCTCTGTTTTGAATTGTTTTTTATCTTGTTCTTCAATAACCGTCGTCATTCTCTTGTTTTGGACGAAGTTTGATTCCTTGACAGCAGAGTTGGACATGAGAATGAGCATTTTGCTGGTGGGTTTAAACAGGAACAGGTCACGTGATGTCTTTGGGGTGAAGAAAAAAGCTAAAGGGGTACCAGGACTCCAGCTTGCTGATTCAATATACTGTCGGTGGTCACACGTGCATCCCAATATGTCTTGCATGTCTTTTTAGTGTTTATCCACCCCCCCAACCCCACTACCACACAAACATGAATACATGTACAACCACCCCACATACACACACACGCACACACATAAAAAACATGGAAATGGCAACACACACAGGCACTCTGCAAATGCAAATTAGGCTGTCGTTCCAGACAGAGCTAGGCTTTTTCACGGTTGGCACAAATGTTTCAAACTGCACATTGCTTTTCTTACTTAACACTCAAGAAATAAATAATAGTATGCCATTACTGCAGTAACTCTTCAAATGAAACCTATCAAACAAATTAATATTAAGCTATTTCTCCTAATAACAGCTACTTGCAAATATACTGCATGAATATGACGCCTGGTATAATGGTTTGCTCTTCTTAAAACCGTAAAACAAATAATAGCTACAATCTTAAAAAACAGTAGTTTGTCTTGTTCAGAACCTCTTGAGATATTTATAAAAGGATAGAAGCATTAAGGTCTGTGGGACAGGCAAGCATGGCTGGGCCATACTCATGCTGGCTCTCACTGTCCTTGGAGTGGCACTTAATACAGGCCCTATGCTCACAAAACAGTGGAAGTGCTGATTTGTAAAGTCTCACATTTCACTTCATACATAAAACAGTCTCAAAAAACTATTTGAAAGAAGCTCGACCCTCGTTTCACGTACTTTCTAAGGAACTTCCCACGGATAGCCTAACCTGGCCTGAGGCTTTGCCTTCAGAGTCGGCCCTGTAGCATACTGCCAAGGGGCTGTTCTAGAGCCGGCCCCTGCGGGAGACGTGCCTGCCCCAGGCTTGCCTGCCCCAGGCTAGACCCCTGTAGCCTCTGCAGCTCCAGGATGCTGTCGATGGCACTCTGCAGATGCTCGCTCAGCGCACTGTCCTCCTGCAAAGACGCAACATGGAGGGAGGGAGGCAATGGCTGAGCAGCAGGGCTGGGGCTCTCTGTCATCTGAGAATCCCGCCGGTTTAGTTTGTGTTTGGCTCCGGGCGGCTCTGTGAGTGTCGGAATGACTTTGGAGCCCAGACACCTGGTAGGAGTGACGTGCTTTTTGTAGGGAGGCTCCTGCTCCGGCTGCTGCTCCTCCTGTGCTGCCTGCACCAGCAAGGCACTGTTTGAGTGTGGAGGCTTGGACAGGTCTTTCTGGGTTGACAGAGAGGACTGGAGTCCATTCGACCTCTCTTTTGGCATAGCCCCAGAAAAGAACGTCCTTAAGTGTCCCCCAGAACCTTCCTCTCTGGCTTTGTCACCTCCGTTGATAAGCTGCCTGCTGTAGTGCCTCTTCTGTCCAGTGGGGCAGTGGTGGCAGGCTCACACGCAGAATTGTGGACCACCTTACGTAAGCCTGACTCCTGTTTGATGGTGAGGCGCAGTGTCCCTCGGCTGCTGGACTGGTACGTCTTCAGGCCGGGGGGGCGGTCAGAGTGTAGAGCCCATCCCGGAGGAGATGAGGGACTGGCCAGCGGCCCACGGTACGCTGGAGTGGGCGAGGCCATGTTGTGAGGAGAGTTCTTTCTCAAGGACACCAGGAAGGATTCTGGGCCATGGAAGAGAGAGAGTATGTAGAGAGAGTATGTAAACACAAGCAAAACAAACATTAGAGTATTAGCAGAGACTTTCTAATAGGAGAAGACACAGCACTGGAGGAGCAGTCCATAAAAATGCAAAGGGAAACTTTATAACGCCAAAATGGTAAGTGTCTGCAAATATTCTTCCTGTCCACTGCCAAGAGGCAATCATCTGTCATCTGTACAAATGGTGTTCCAATCATGTTGCAGTATCAGGCTTTGCTGTACCACACTTGCCATCTAGTAAAGCACTGTGTGAAAAGGGGCTTTTTAAAGCTTTATTTTTATATAAACCAGCAAACATTTGCTGCCATTACAAGTTTACAAGTACAAGTTTTTGCTGTAATTTCAACCATGTATTTGTTATGTCCCTCAATCATTGTAGAGTGCATATACTCATGTCTCGACATTCATTTAGGTAGGACCTGGTCTTATTGACCCGAAATAGATGCACAAAGGCATTGCCAACATGGCCGCCGAGTGCGGGGACTTTGGTATATAATAAGACTATGTACTGCTTGTGACATGGACTACTTGGACACTCAAAAGGCCATCCTAAAAAAGGTATCAGTAAACAAAGATAATTATTTAATGTTTCACAGTGGTTACATCATTCAAGACAGAGACAGTATGTACACGTCACAATTAAGACATACTACTTGTACAGCATCTGCAGGGTGCGCACGTGTACACACACCACACACCACACACACACACACACACACAGACACTACAGTCTTAGCAACACATACACTCACACGTAAACATGTCAAATCTATTTATGTAAAAGGGACCTGAATGACTGAATATAGTTAGAGTCACCTGGATCTCTACGTGCTTTGCGCCTTTCTTCTCCAAGTGCAAATCTCTCCGACTGCAGGAACAATCTCTCCAGCATCACCATCTCAGCTGACGGGCTTTCTTGCTGTTGTCAAGACATGAAAATGATGACTCAAGCTTCCATTACAACTGAACCTGTTTCTAACAGACATGCACCTTGAGGGGGAGAATTTAAAAGTAGGTAGGGGGAAAGGAGGCCTTGTTTACCTGAGCTTCTGCCAGTAACAGCTGTCTGTATGTGTTCTGCATGTCCTTTGTGCGGTTCAAAAGAAATACTGATGCAGCCTCAAACTGCTCATCAACTGCCAACATGAAACACAAAGGTTACTCCAGTAAAGTCTAATATCTAAAATAATACCATTTAGCTCTTGTAAAATACAGTATTTTTTTAAATTCAAACTTGAGTGGGACAGGCAATCTCCTGGATAAATTCCCTGAGGCTAAAGGACTCTGCTTTACCTGAGGACATGTCTCTTTGACTAGGCAACCTGCCTGCACACGAATGGTATGGCAGTAGCTGTCTTACTGCATCCTCCATTGTCGCAAATGGACACTGTGACTGTGGGCTTAGAATGACTTTGTGATCTGAGCACAGCTGCAGTTGAATCCTGGGGGAAAAGAGCACATATACAGTGTACATACACTTGTGTAGCCAAGAACTATTTGTACAATTTGATAATAGTTTAAAGTGGAAATGAAATTCTCGATATTCATGTGACTCAAAAACTATAATATCTGCCTGGGTGTCACCACAACTTTCAACAAGTTCACAACCCCAAATATACTGCAAATCATGTAAAATCCTTCCAATTTGTAAGAATGTGCAAATAATTTTCTGCTACATTGTAAGACTTGCATGCTTTATGGTAGGAGCACTTTAGCATTATTCAAGATAACGTCCCTGCAAGACAAAATCAATGATGGAAACAATGAACTTTATAACTGCACTGATGTCGTTGATCTCTTCATGTCAACTAACTACCACCTAATTCATACCTGTGTCTGCGCATTGCTGGCGTGAGTGGCTCTTCTGTCTCAAATGACTGAAAGACAGCCATCTAGGGGGTACACAAGGAGTTAATTCAGAATACACATATCAGTTTAATTGGCTGCATTTAATATAACAATGGTCAATTACACTTTATGTCATGTGACGAAGGTGAGAAATCCCTTCTGTGCTTGAATATTAGATTTCTCCTTTAAGAATTCCAGCAGTAATTCTATAGAACATAAATCATGTCCTGCAGCCATAAGGAGTTAACTCAGAACATACAATGTATCAATTTAATTGACTTCTTTTAATATACAGATGGTCAATTACATTTATTGTAATGTGACAAAGGTGAGAAATCCCTTCCTTGCTTGAATATTACATTTTAGATAAACTATGCCCTACAGTATCCTACCTGTATCTTCGACTCTTGCACTGTTTTAGTCTGAGGTGCCTGGACACAGATTTGATTTTGGACTTGAGTCCCAACAACCTGAAGGCTTTGGGGTTGGGAGCAGAACACCACACTGCTATTAGTCACTGACTGGACTGTAGTTTCTGCTGGGAAATTAACACAACAGAGATTTACATGAGTTGCTCATAAAAACAGAAGCAGTTAGTTCATATGTTTTCATTTTTTCAAACATGGCCTGAAGACACTTACTACTGTGCGGAGTCTGTTGTAGAGCTGTTGTGTTGGCCTGCAGCGTTTCGGGCTTAAGGCCTTCAGGCACTGGATGAGTGAAAAGCTGCTGCATCGGAGCCTCCGTCCCACTGACTGACAGTGGTGATGGACTGCTGCACACCGCACTCACTACTGGGACTTGTGGGCTAATCCCCCCAGCAACTCCACACAGAGGGTCTGTGGAATGCTCATTAAGGGGCAAGGAGAATTCTGGTATGGAAGCATCCAGTGAGGCTGGAACAGTCTGGGGAGAAGATAACATGCTGCCGGGTGAAGACCTACTGTGGGCTTGGACAGTCATTGGTGTGGTCTCTGGTGTCATGGTGAGGAGCTCCACTTGTGGTGGTAGCAGAGGGGGAGGAGGAGGTGGAGGAGGTACCTCTACCTTGTTGGCTTGAGGAGAGGTGTAAGTCGCAACTTGTACAGGCAAAGAGGTAGCCAGGGTGTCAATCGAAGGGATCATAGGTTTAAGTGTTTGCTGAATAGTAAAAATAAATAGAAATACCATTTTATCAGACCATTTTAAATTTAAATAAATGTTTACAATACATTATTTAATTTATTATTATTATTAGTAGTAGTAGTAGCAGTATGAAGAAGATGCATTTCATAAAATGAAATGTGATAATATGGTTGTATGATTTGTAGTCATGGTTTATTATCATGAATAACAATTACCTGTTGCAAATGTTGAATAAAAATCTGATTAACAGGACTCTGTCTGCCCTCCTTTTCATGCTGAATCTCAGACTGGGGCATCAGGTTGTTCATCAGTGGTGGTGGTGCAGACAACTCCATGGCCTGGGATGTGTCAGGCACCGACTGCAGTAGGGTGACCACAGGTGGAGTGCTACTAGGCTGCATATCTGCTGCTGTGGATGAAGACTGCAGTGGTACAGGGGGAACAAGCTGCCCACTCTGCACCACACACAGTAAATAACTGTATTTAACAGAACATCTGAACTTAATAATAAATGATTCATACAAATGTATACCATTTAAGGACACCTTACAGGAAGAGGTGGAAGTATTTCATCCAAACATTTTTCTCAACCAGCTGGCCTTTATGAGCACACAAATCACTAAACAGGTAGATGAGCTAATTAGTGAAATCACCTGTTAGTACACAGACAAAAGGAAAATATGGCAGGGTATTTACTTTCTGAAGCAAAGATCTCTGCCTCTGTTTACAGTTCAGAATAAAAACATTAAGAACTCCTCTACCTTACAGTAAAATATCAAAAAAGGCACATTTGGAAAATACCTTCTCAATAATGGAACTGACCATTGCCAGTTGCAGTGGTTCCTCTGGGGCCCTCTCCTCCGGCACCGGTCTCTCTGGAAGAAGCAGAACTGAGGCTTGGGGAAGTCTCAGCGGCTGCGCCGACTCACGATGGGCTGACGGGGTGAATGGAAGCCCTTGCATCACCGACGGCCCGTTGACAATGGAGATGGAGGTCATGTCCGGGGTGAGCATGGCCGAGCTGTTGATAAGAGTGATGTGGTTGCCTAGTGCTGGGTTGTGGACAACCGTGGGGCCCTGCTGGCCCTGGCCCTGTGAGGCATAGGCTCCTGACAACTGTGCTGGCACCTGGAAAACAGTAGGCGATGCCGACTGGAGCTGAAGGGGCCCCGAGAGAAGGGTTCCCTGTCGGAGTGCGAGCTGGCCAGTAGGAGTGGTGAACACGGGGCTGAAGTTCAGCTGCCTCTGTGGGACTGTTAGGATCTGGGAACCATCGACCAGGGGTCCTGCTGTGGGAGCAGGACCCTGCACAGAGTGATTCCTGTGTGGGCTCGGCTGGTTGAGCAACTGTTGAGTTGTGCCAGCTGGTTGGGCTATGGTCATGGGAGTCTGACCAGGAAGAAGGAACTGATTCTGTCCCTGGAAGAGCCCGTGCGGCTGAATGACGATGGAGCCGGCCTGATTAAGCAGCTGAAGGCTGACAGGCTTAGGAAGGCTGGCGGTGGGCTGGGGATGAGGTGCTTGCTTTGGTCCAGCAGTAGGTGATGTCACCAGGATGTTGGAGGATGAGGTCCCAGGAACAAATGTGAGGCCAGGTGTGGGTTTGTGTGCAGCAGTGGGTTTGGGGCTTATCTGCACAAGACGAGGCTGTATGCTTACAGGTAGCTTGGGCTGGATGGGCAGAGGGCCTCTCTGCAGCAGGATGCCAGGGGCTGCTGCTACTGCTGCTGCTGCTGCTGCTGTGCTTGCAGTGGCTCTCACAGTCGGCGCCAGCATTGGGCGTGCTGTTACACTTGGTAAGGTCTTCTGGATGAGCATGCTGGAGCCCTGTGCCGGGCTGAGGGAGAAATTGGTATCTGAAGACGGCGCTGGAAACACTTGCCCTGGCAGCAGGCCCATAAACTGGGGAGCAGCTGGCTTAAGAGAAGGGCATCCTGGGCCCACTGCCAGTAAGGATGGCTGAGGTGGCTCGACAACCGCCTGAGTATCCCTTGGCAAGGCAGAGGTGGCAGTTGAAATGGTCAGGGGTTTGGAGAGGTACGGAGGGGCCGGTGGGGATGGCAGCAGGGCACCGGGCTGGTAAAGAGATAAGGAGGTGTCAGTCGGCTGCTGGGCCAGTCCTGCCTCCAGAGCCAGGGTCTGTTCGGTGATGTCCGCCTCCTGAAGGCTCTGCTGCAGGATATCACAGGCAGCATCTTCCTCCTCCTCCTGCTCCTCCTCCTCTTCCTCCTCCTCCTCAACACAGCTGGGGCCCAGCAGTCCTGCCTGGGTCTCCTCCTGACCAGATTCAGCTCTGGCCTCTGGAGACTCCAACAGTGCCTCCTCCAGGAAGGACAGGTCCACGCATCCTGCAGCCGGAGCATCAGGACAGTTCGGGTCATCTGCCAAGAGTGAAGCAGGGCTCTAGAAGAGAACAAAGGTAAGCATCTGAAACAAAGATATACCATGTGTACATAGATGTGTTGTAGAGTGAAAACAGACATCAGAAAAGTTGTATAATGTAGAGCGGAAAGAGCAGATCACCTGCTTAAAGAAACACATAGCTGCCATCCCTCTCACCAAATGATACCAACTCACTCTGGGCTTTTAGTGCACAGATGCTGAAATATGAATATCACACACAGGTGCTACAGGTGCAAGAGGTGGGGGAACTGTTGCCATGGAGATCAGACTGAGGCTGCGTTAGCATCCTAGGAGACAGGGCCACCGACTCACCGGCGCGTCTGGGAAGAGTGGGGGGTCCCCTGGGGCGGAGCTAATGAGCAGGTCTTCATTCTGCAGCTGTTGGGGCAGGAGCACAGTCAAAGGAGGTTAGGGAGACCAGGGAATTGTTGGGCTGCTCACATACACCTCCCAAAATCTGCTCAACTACACCCCTTCATTCTGAACACACTTAAAAACACATCACGGGAATAATCTCATTGAATATAGCAGACAGATGTATGAGGTTGGATGTGTACAGATAGGTCAAACAACAAACCTCGCTGGTTCCATGGAGGAAGTCATTTAGGGCTTGGGGATCACTGTGCAAGACAAAAAAATAATAATAGTGGCTATATGACACTGAAAGACAGGTGTGAGAGTTAGAAGAAAGGAGAACTATATCACTTCATTTTACTTACCATAATACATCAAGTAAACAAGTGCCATCATCATCCTCCATGTCAACTAAATAGAAGCAGAAAGAAGGAAAAGAAACAAAGCAGAGGTCCATCATTTGTATCAGCTCTTTTGGTGTTAAACAGTACTGTTTATTTCAACTCCTCGTGGCTAAGAAAGGATAAGAAACAACACTGTCACCTTTTTTCTTCTTCAACCAGCTGCCTGTAATTTTGCAGACTGGTAAAATAAAACCAACAGATTATGTTTTAACTGTGGAGCAGGTATATATTTGTACCTCATATATTAAGGGGCTCATACGGAGCAGACAGGTGGAGATCTTGAGGGGGCCACATGGGAAACTTAGTCCAAGTTTCAGGGACTGCCTGGGGTCTGGCACCAGGCCAGTGAGGCCAAACTGTGAGGCAGATTTTGCCTCTGCCAGGGCATCACTCCTCAGGGGTCTCCCGTGCGTTGACTTAAGGCCTTTGGGGAGAAAGGAAAAAAAAACTTGTGAACTCTTGTTACCTAATGTAACAGATTGACAGAACGTTGTTAATGTTTAATGCCTGAAATTTAAAAAGTGGTGATACATTACAGCTCATTAAACAAAGCATCCTATTTCAAATGACCACTAAAATGACGACTTCAGCAAAAGATAGCCTCCTGTATTTATAGTCTGTATGTCAGTTACAGAGGACCACTAAAATGCTGCCAAGTGTGTAATAAGAGTGACAACAGTATAAAACAATTAAATGGCACAGGTTCAGAACAGTGCAATTACACTAGTGTGAGTTCTTGGCTCTGCTCTGCTGGACCTAACTACACTGATTTGACTGTACTATTATGATGGACAGGGCATGAGGTGGTGGGACACAGGCAGGAGGACTCCACAGGCCCTGCAGTGACAGGGGGACCTCATGGAACATATGACCAACACTGGTATCTGTAAGTTTTTATTTGGCCAAAAATCTTAGTACACATTAAGCCATATTCAGCTAAAAAAAAAAAAAAAAACATTTTTGGCAGATGATCAAGTGCCAAATCTACATATCAGCACAAACAAAATGAAACACAGACTGACTTTGGACATATGACCGGTTTTCACAGTTGACAGCCTACGTGTCTGGTGGCTGTGGATGGACAAAAAAATAACATACCAAATGGAATCTTCCTCACTGTGGGCGAAAAATAGGTGGAGTAGGCAATGTGATAGAAATATGCATAAATACAACCGTCATGTATGTGGCTGTCACCCTACCCTAATGGCATTCTCGGAAAATCCAACAACATCAATACAGCGCTCCGCCAGTAACAGGGAGGGTGGCTGATAAGAGTAGCTGAGATGCCTGTCATGTGGATGGAATATGTGTTTTCGGGCCGCTGTCGCGATCGAACTCCTTGAGTTCATCTCTCGTTCATTTGGGAGGGTCTGATACAGCATGTGGCCGACTAGACTCGTAGCCTATTCGCGTTGTCTGAACAGAAAGGACAGAGGAATACCGACCCACTCTCACTGTTGTAATTTAATGAACGACTAGGCTATTCTGGCAGATAGTGCGTCTTAGACTATTCCTTTTCGCGTCTCTCTCTCAGGTTGTAGGGGGATCCTTTGAAGCAGATAGGCTAGAGCACCTCTGAGGTTGCCACTCTGACATAAATCTTGTTTACCTCACGCAACAATCTTAATTTAAGATCCCCCAGTAGCCTAGTATGTGCCGCATCACACTGAATAATGAACCGAAGATAACCATAAACAACGAGTAAATTTCAAAAGCCAATAAGCTGTCGTAAAAGATATTGCGATCTTATTGTACTAGGCCAACACAATATCTGAAGAAACGATAAATCTATGGCACCGACAATCCTGTCCTATACACTCACATCTTCATTGGACGATGAGCTGCTGCTGCTGCTGTTACTTGATTTCTTTTAAGGGATACCAGAGGGTAGCTGAAGCGTAGGGCAGCTTCATAGCAACAAAGAGGTTGCTTTATAAATACCCTATCAATATTGCCCCCCACCCCAGCTGTCACCGCCATCCCCGCTCTCCCGTCCACGAAACAATTTCGCAATAGAACTTTAAAGGGAAAACTCACCGCTTCTTTGTGGTTTATTGTCCTGTCAGGCGGGCCTCTGCGCCATCGATTCTTACTCAGTAGCCTTTTCAGATGCTAAGGGAGGGGGGGCAGGGGGGGGCTGTGGTGGTGTGTGTGTGAGAGAGAGCGAAGAGGGTGGGGGGTGCACTGGGGTGGGTGAGAAACGAGAGTGAGAGGGAGAACACAAAGGTATAAAGCGAGCGCGGAGATGTGGGGTTCAGCAGTCGTTGCGTCCTTCAGCTGTGAAGGAGAAACAGATGCGCTCTTCTTGATTTCTTCGCCCATCCTACTGTAGCGCTTCAAAAACGCCCGCTCTCGTTACTCGCGCTATTGAATTCGCACCAGCTCTGTTGCATTATGCGACTGCATTTCGGAGCCTGATGAAAACAAGCGACCCAAAAGATTGTGTTATTGTCGTATTCTTCTCAATCCCACGAACCGTGCCGTACGCGTTCTTTTTCACTTACTTCGGCTGAGCCTTGTGGTTTGAAAAACAGCTTTCAAGTCAGCAAGCAATAGACTATAGAAGACGACTGCGCTACTTCTAGATCTACCTTTACAATTCAGTGAAATGTCCGATTTTTTTTTATAATATACAAAGCTAGGAGTATTCGCAATAAGATAATTCGTGATAAGATCAAGGTAGAGTATTGTCACACCTCCCTAAAAATCTTTGTTCTTAACCAAAAAAAATAGCAACCGACAGATGACTGACAGATCAAATTAAAGATGGGCTACTGATCTTAATTCAATAGGTAGACTATACGTTCCGAAGTGTACTGTTGTACTTTGAGTTACCCTATTTAACCACGACACTGACCAAAGACGCCACCTTCAAATCCATTAAAGTGTCATGTTAAGGCAATAAAACGTGGAATCCTCAGAGTGCCTTCTACACCACACAAACCCTGATTGTGATTACACATGGGCAAAACTACCACTTCTGGTACTAATAAAAGTTTAGAGCAGTCTGATTTAATTCGCTCATCTAACCCAACTCCACCATTCCACGGTCTGTGAAATCAGGCCAAAATTGCATCAGCCAAGTGTCTGGAGATGAGGCAAGAGCTGCATGGTAGCACCACCAATGTCACTGACTGATTATGTAAATGACAATAAAACAGTTTTAAATAAATGAAACCAAATAAACAATTTGTAAGAGTAATTTAATAACGGTAATGAAAAATTGACCATTGGTACAGGGATGTTAAATAAAAAATGTTAAAAGCAAAGGAAAAAATACACCCCAACTTTTAAGAAAAAAGGAATGAAAATCCTCTTTAAAACAATACAAACTCTTGCACAATGGCTGACAAAACACAGAGAAGGCCCAAAGTCTGTAGCCTCGTTCCCAACTGCTGCTCCTCTTTGCGGGTGAAGTCTCCTCCTGGTTCCTGGCGGACTGGGTCAGCAGAGCTTCATTTCCCAGCCTGCTGGGCCTGCCGACGCAGCAGCACATAGATCTTCTCTTTGATCCAGTCTTTGTTATAGGGCTGGTATGTCTGTGTGTCCGCACGATACCTGTGCAAAGGTAAACAGAGCTACTATGTCTGACACAGTGTGATACTTCCCTGATAACAACTGCTTACTTGCATACACAGTACCTGCACAAAAGTAAACAGCGTCTGCATCAGTCAGTGCCGTTACACGTGCAGACCAATCTGATTAAAGCAACAATTGTTTTTTTTTTTTTTTAAACAGAAACATTTAAAATACTCCACTTTACATGCTAAGCATAGTGAACTAGTAAAGATAACTAAAATTACTAAACTACTTATTTACATGATCTCATTTAATTAGAGTAAATAAAATAATCTGACTAAAATCAATTTTCTGTTTGCATGTAACCACATTGACACAGAATGATACTTCCCTGATAACTGCTTAACCAACAGAACATGTTCATCACGAAGCTGGTTTGGCTTTTGTTCCCATCGTTAAAAAAATCTACATGAAGTCTGAGCCACTGTGGAAGTTAAGACCTTATTCTGAGTTTAGTTTGGAAGCAGACAAAACATCACTGTGTTATTGTTAGCAATTCTCCCATTCTTATTCTCTTCACACTTTCTCAAACCACAAAAGAATTCTTCTTACACTGTGTAGCCAAGGGTAAGTACTGAAGCTTACAGCAGTCACTATTAGAGGCGCAGATCCTAGCTTCAGAAAGTAAAAACCATGCCATGTGTTTTTTTTCTTCCTGTGCACTTAAAACAGTTTCTCAATAATTATCTGATCTATCTCCCTGATGATCGTTGTGTTCATTAGGATCTAATTCAGAAAATGGTCGAAGCAAATATGTGGCAGATTTTTTACCCTCTGAAGCTGGTACTGACCCCGGTGCTATTGACCTACTAGTTTACCCTGTCCACAGCTATTGTGATTAACAACAGTGCCTTCAACATACATTCTCAGAGCACTTAAAAACAGTAGTTACTCATTCTACCACATTCCTGACACCTCATTTTCAATTCATTTTCCTAACATACCTGTTATATGTTCTTACTGTAAATAAAAATAACATTTAAAAGTGCAACACTGCTTAGTTGATAGCCAAACCACTGTCAACAAATTGACATTTTGTTCAATCCAACCTCCATCAGGGTTAATTAATAAAGTGGTCTGTCAGTGTTGCACATCATTTCCTCCTGATTCAACTCTTAGGCCTCATTCACACCGTATTGCACAAGAGCAGTGAGGGACAGAAGTTCTGCAGTAAGCGCTACTTTCGCGTGTGTATTCACACCAGGCATGTCTGCGGTGCGGTGTGTCCGCAGCACATCAGCTGCCAGCCACATCTTTAAAGGCACGTTGCCTCATCCATCTTCCAACTTTTATGTGTAAATAGGTAGCAGAACTGAACCTGTTGTGCTAACCAGACTGCAATCATGTGACTCCAGTACCCTAGGTCATGGGGATATGGAAGAGAGAAACTGAAAAGAACTGGGAAGTTCAGGGGGAAGGGAAATACAGGTCCCAAGGCGGAAAAAAAAAGTTGCAGTCAAGAGGCTTTTGAGGTATTCCTGTCAATACACATGATATCAATACATTAAGAGCATAGTTGGCATGAAAGGTATAGTTTTGCTATAGCTTTTTATAGGATTTTGGCTGAAAGTGCTCATGCCACTGGCCTCCTGTGCAGAAAAAGACTTGATTTCTAGTTTCTAGTTGTAGCGCAGTGACTGCAAGGTCGAGCCACTTTAACACGCTCACGTCACGAACGCACAGGTTTTGGTGGGAATGAGGCCTTATTTCTATGGAAAATGGCAATAACATTTATCAGGGTGTGCAGGCTGTCTCTAGCCTTTCTGAATTGTTCTCATTATTTAATTTAATAAGTCATTTAAAGGGTGAATAACTTGACTTGAATTTTTTTTCTGTGATATAGAAATGAATTAGTTAATCTGGACTACAGAAAAACAAAACTCTTAACATTCCAGATTTTTTTATCCATCCATCAAATGACCCACATACATATAATCATGGACCTGTATGCCCTTTACATATATAAATGTCTTTGAAAAGCTAATTCACACTACAATATTTTAGCCAAATTTTTTCCAGTCACAGTCTCGTGGAAATTTTAGTAAAAACCTGTGAGTCAGCAGTTAATTGGCAAGGTGTGGACTGTTCTACAATCAGATTATATGCACCTTATGGATCGTTGGTGTGCCAACTATTAAAGGAAGTCTTAAGCTTGCCTTATACTCACAGTATCAGTCATGATGCTCGCAATATGTGATGTGATGTCACAATTGCACCCAACCTTTTCATACTGGCACTCGGCACATGCACCAATCTTGTCTTCTTAAGAGGTGTCATACTGCCACAGTAGTCTAACAGTTCGGAAAACCTTGCGTTTCAGAGGAATGAAACATGGCTGAACTGCAGTCATGCAGTTTACATCTTCATTTAGGGTTTCCAGCAGTATAAGCCTATTTGTGTCCAATGTTTTTAATTAGGGAAGACATTATGAGTGATGGTAGGACGAGAGGGTAAGGCAAAATAAGTCAGTCTAATAAACAAATTGCAGGCTTCACCAACATTGGTTGTGGATAAAACTAAATAAATCCTTAAAGTTTCTGGTCAGTGTTTTTTTTTTTTTTTTTTTACCAATTTCTATGACTTCTGTGGCATTAACACCTCTGATGAGAAGATTGGCGTGTGTCGAGCATCAGTATGAAGGGGTCTGGCGTACCGGTGATGTCACAATATTGCGCACACGGACAGACATGGCAACTAAAAACCAAGCTTTACAAAATCTGCTGTGGGCACGACCTCCCGGCAAACCCCTAAACTCTGGTGCGTACCATTAGAGACACAATGAGTATAAACCATTAGCGACTGACAAAGAGCAACAGCCAATCAGCGGATAACTGTGGACATGGAGAAAGGTTTCTTGAAAGCCTCAGTGACAACTGACTAGTAGTCTTAACAAGGCACACTATCTTCCAGTGTTAATATTTTGAGTGTGTCCAAATTACATTAAGAAAGCTATGCAGGAGAGTATGGAGAGGGAGAGAGAAAGGGTGCCTTAAACTGACGGTTATCAACTGTACTACGAAGAGACAGATTGTTACCCTTTAGACTTGTACACTAAGCTTTGCATTTCTGCCTTTCTGTGCATGTCCACAAGCTTTTGTGTAGTCTACACGTGATATTTTTAGACTGCGTTCTGTCGACTGTTACATTTACAAACGTTCAAGGCTTGTGTTCTAATTCAGGGGTAAGATACCTGGTAGTGTGTGTGTACACCCAGGTCACAGATCAGTTGTAAATCACAATGCTTCTGATTGCAAGAACACAAGTCGTCCAGTATGAATACAGAAACGCAAGCAATCTTGTGAGCGACCTTGTAATCATTGCTAGTCTTATAATCTGAATTTGCCTTTAGGCTGGAAATGCTTTTAGAATACAAATAAAACACCTCATTATTACTGAGAGAACACTTTCCCCAGGAAGAATGTACTTACACCAAACAGCTGAGGTCAGCCAAGTCATCTATGAAATCGAAAAGTTGACTGATGTCATATGTAATTGATGGACTGTTGGGATTCATCCTCTTTAGATGTTCCTCATACATTTTACAGACACCTGCATAAAGAGGCACATCATTAAGGACATAAGGATTTATCAAGATCATTGTTTTTTCCTAAGCATCTAGGTTTGAAATCATCTAAGCTAAACGTAAATCTACAATATTTACTTGAAACTCAATCACCTTCCATGCACTCGTTGACAGACTCGTAGTCTGCATATGTTCTTCCCTCGGGCCTTTTGGTGGGCTGCACCAACAGGATGGTATGTGACTGTGGGGTGAATAAATAGCCCTGTTAGATCCACACTACAAGGGGGAAAATCAGAGGCCTTACAGCTTGTTTATCTGTTCAAAAGCTAGGCAACCTTGACTGGGTCACAGTTTAACACTTTCAGATTCTGCGTTAGGCAAACCGTTAAACTGTTGTAATCTGTTAAATTCAAGTACATTTGATAGCAGGTCAGTGAACGTGCTTTCCCTTACTGTTGTGACGGTGGACAATCTGACCCTGGAGTTATTAGCTCAACATGCTGTAAATGTGGTGTGTAAGGACTCACGTAAACTACTCTTTTGCCACATTCAATCTTAGTAACCCGTAAGAACACAATAAGGAAACCAAGTTGAAATTAATACATTGAATGGGCATCGAAGACTATACTGACCATCTACATGCTGTCTCATTAAAAGCTAACCAATTTCCTTTTTATAAGTACTTTGATTTACAATCAACTTATATTAGCTAGAAACTAGAAATTCAAATCTAGCTAACCTAGCTAGTTAACCAAGTAGCAACACACGCCAGTAGCTTAAACCATATTAACACGTGTCAAGCGAATATAATGCATTCACAAATATATTTAACATATACATCGTTAATTAATCTATAGTAATGCAAACATCCGACTAACCATTGTAAAAAATGATGCGGTCTTCTTAAGAAAATGTGTTGACCATGGAAATCGTGAACCGAGACTGATGCGAGAGCTCTCTTGTTTGCCTCACTAAGTCATTTCACTGCTTTAGAAAATGTCACACTGCCACCTAGTGTTTAGGAGTGGGAAAACAAGCGTAAAAAGTGTTGTTTGGAACCTTGGAACCCATAGACATAAACATGTTTATATGTTTATGTCAGAGACTCTTATATACAGTCAATAGTTTATGTTGAAACCAACATAAGGTGACGTGAAGCACAGATCTGTTTTTACGTTAGTTTAAATGATACAAACTTACACTATACTATATGGCAACTTGAACTATTCGAATAATATAATGTTCCTAGGCAAAAAGAAAAAAAAAAACTACTGCACCGCTTACATGGCAATTAACAGTTACAGTACATTAACTTAACTTAAGTACATTAACTTAACGTTTTAATATAATATAATATAATATAATATAATATAATATAATATAATATAATATAATATAATAGTAGTTATAAGCCAAAAGGTTACTTTTGAACTTACAGCTCCCCCTATAGAACAAATTTTACGAAATATAATGTGCTTACAGAGGTTGGAGCAGATACTGGCAATTCAAGTTTTCTAAGAATTTATGAGAATGTTTAAGAATTAAAAAAAAATGCATAAAATGTGGCAAACAGAAAGCGCCGTGGATTAATGTGTTTGATGCAGGTTTTCTCAGGGAACATAGGGGAAAAAAGAATCCACCTTATTCCTGTGGCCACTACCGCTACAAAAACAGGTGAATCTTTTTTCTGTTGTAACGCTATTATGCAGAAAAACAAATGCCTAGATATATGTTTCAAGACTCAAGATGACATTTTTAGTGTTTAAAGGATTACAATTGTTCATAATTATTATTAGAATTGTTTTGGCACACCACCCTACCCCCTCTTAGCAGGACAGCTTTATTTACACTATAAACAGTCTCAGAGTGACAAACAAATAAAATGTATATATATATATAGTATGTATATATTATACATGTACAGTAGCTCACAAAAGTATAAGTATAAGGTGCTCCTCTAACTTCTGCTTAAAGATGCCTCACAGGTGCTCAATAGGGTTCAGGTATGGAGACAAACTTGGCCACTCCACTTTCAACCTTTTCAGGAAGGCAGTGGTCATCATGGTTGTGTGTCAGGGGTTATCATTTAAAAAAAAAACTGCCGTCTGGCCCAA
The DNA here is from genome assembly GCA_030347295.1 of Setipinna tenuifilis. Classification (NCBI taxonomy): domain Eukaryota; kingdom Metazoa; phylum Chordata; class Actinopteri; order Clupeiformes; family Engraulidae; genus Setipinna; species Setipinna tenuifilis. The sequence goes on from CM059278.1 coordinate 12,279,683, forward strand.
TGTCTGAAAGTTGGGGCATCATGTTCTGCTTGAGAATGTCACAGCATATGTTGAAATCTATTATTCCATCAGTGAACTGCAGCTCCCCAGTGCCACGCAAGCAGCCCTAAACCATGGTCCACCATCAGGCTCAATTGTAGCCAAGACACAATTATAATGGTACTCATGAACAGGGTATTACAACAGGGTGCTATTTATACACAAATGCCCATGTGTAAAGTTATTTTCAGAGGACAGTAAATCTATACAGCTACACACGGTGTACACTGACTACTCTACAACATATGTTTAATTTCTGTATTTTCCTGTATATCCCCCCCCCATTTTTTTGCTAAAATGCAAGGTGTGAACTCATTTTTTTGAGATACTGTATGTGTGCGTTTGAGTAAAAAAAACTGTCAAGGCGGAAGGGCAGAGAGTCTGGTGGGGGGTTAGAGGTTTTTACAACTTTTTAAAGCAGCGTACTCATGCAACGCATTAACTGGGTGTTACACCACCTTTTACATTGCAGATCACTCCGATAAAACGGTCATCATGGAAGTCTTCATCATGTTGGTCACCATGCATTGCTGAAACACATAGGCATTGGTAAACTCCCAGAAGAAACCATCAAATCTTCAGAAACATTTGTCTGCAGAATACACAATGTGCATTGAACAGACTTTGCTGATGCAGTTCAAGATTTAGTTTTCTGCAAAATGGGGAAACCAGATAGCCTGGTAAACCAGCCCCTCGTACTTCGTTTTGTACAGAGGGTCTGACAGTGCTGTATTGAGAAGCGTTTTTCTTCCTGGAGGTGTGGATTCTGCTGAAATGTAAAAAGATTGGATCTGCCTTTACCCAAACATTACTGTGAAGGAAGTTACGAAGCTTCCTGGAAACTAACTGACCAACACTCATGAATGCTCATGAACACCCACAAACATTCGCTCTGTGCACTGATTTGGCTAGAAAGGATTCTGCCTACAACCAACCATTTCAATGAGACCTGCGCCCGACCCTTTGTACAAAACAAAGTGTGAAGTGTACGAGGGGCATTACCATTCCAGACAGTTGCATTCCAGATAACAGCCTGTGCATGTCAGTCAATGTAGAAAATGCCAGAAATCAGGCTTACAATGTACATCAATGTGTGCGTAATTTATTTGAAATTATAGCACCCAAATGGAACAAAATTTATGAAACATAATGTGCTTTAAGAGGTTGGAGTAGGGGTCCTACATCACACATTTGATGTAATGATGACTTTCTCTGGTCAGGATACTGGTGATTCACAACCAGAATTTTACTGGTGAAATTTTCCGTAGGTGGTGCTACAATGACCATTATGACCATTGGGTAAATGTTTATACCCAAGGTATAAACATTTTTTGGTCTTCTTGGTGGCAACGGTTGGTGAGTTATTTCGCAAAAACTGATTTTAGCTTCACATTTAGAACGGCGCCCTCTACACACAAAATTTTACAAAACGTGGTGTGTATGGAACATGGAACATTGTGCCCATTGGGAGGTTTAATGAAATTTAGATAACTGCAAAGCAAGACACTGACATTACTGTAATTATAAGCTATGTTTGAAATATTGATTGGTGTGTAACTTTGTAACGCTTTAACTTTTGAAAAGGTTTTCTAAGATTTTTTCAAGACGCTTGCAGATGACATACACCATTTTTTTTTTAAACCTATACCTTATTGTTTTGTAGTCATTAGCCAAAACATAATTTGTGGGAACTATAACTCCTCCTATGGGACAAAGTTTACAAAATGTAGTGTCCTTTAAAAAGATACTTTGTAATGCCTTAATTTTTGAAAAAGTTTTACAAGTTGGTGAAGCTGGTAGACCATTTTTTTTTTTGAGGCTCCTGCAGCACCCTTGTCCTCCATCTCTCCACTTATTTTTATGCTGTTATACTGTAGTTTATTTCAGTCACTCAAGCTGCTGTCTATCATTCTCTCCCTCTAGCCGAAATACCGCAGTCACACTGGCCAAAGCCATAAAGTAGGCGCTACGTCATTTATCTAGAGCCAGTAAGCTTGTGTACAAGTCTACCAAGTCTGTGCAGCGAATAATTTGCATCAATATGTGTAGTGGATAAATTAAGGCTGCAAACAAAATAACAGATTAAACATAAATACAATATTTACACATCACATGGAAAAACCAGGACATTCAGTGTCCCCGGAGAATATTTTTTCCCCCGGGACACGAAAGTTGGCACTGCACACACTGGTTACATTATGATGACGCCCTCCAAATTTGAGGTAGCAACACCCAAACCAATCCCATTCCAACCCAACCCTACCATGTGCACGCAGTGAGTGATTGATGCACTCCATCCACTGATCTAATAAAACAATGTGATGTCACATAACATGGACGATTATCACAACATATCAAATGTCCTTCTTGTTGTATGGAAACTAATGGTATTTGGTAATATCTCTGTGAAAAGTCTTGGCTCCCGCCCGTACATGAGCCTGAAAGGGGTGAATCTGGAAGAACATTAAATAGATGTATTATTGGCAAAAACAATTGCTTTTAAAAATGAAAGCCTGCGTAAGTTCTGCCAGGAAGACTCCAACATCACGGAAGCGCACTTCGCTTTCGGCCAATCAGCGGCCGCCACCTGCTTTAAAAAATGACATACCTAACTCACCTTTTCCGCTGCTCAGGTACCGGCGTTTTGAAGTCCCCTCCTCCATCCCCACCACCACCAGTTTGGTCCAGTCTACCCGTGCGCCCGGGGGGTGTGTCTCGGTTCCAGTTACACTCCGCGGCAGGATCCGTCGGACCCCTCAACATTAGACCCGGGCTGATGACTGGACCTCCGCCAAAGATTATTCTCTACTGTCAACTATTGTTAAATCTCATATTAAATCCCTTTAAACCTTATGCCTTTCTCTGAGTCTTTCTGGCCGAAATGCTGTTCCCACCTTTCCTGGTGCCCATCAAGGCTCATCCCAACTGCCACCTTCAGTGTTTGATTTGTCCTCTCATCCGAACCTGTGTCCAAACATGAAATTGGGGAAAGAAAAAAAAGTCTTTGCTTGACAGGTTGTACATGAGCAGAATTTAACCACACTATTGAAATGATATTTTACAAACCATTAGTCTGAGGGTGGTATGCAGAGGACATGTGGTGCTTAATGCCGCACATCTTGAACATTTCCTCGTCGACCTTAATTAGAGATTAGATGAAGAGTTATTACCAAACGGAAATTGTGATGAACTATGTTAAATGCGTAACACATAATTAAAGACATCTTTAAATGAAAAACCAACACAGCACCATGGGTCATAAAGATGTCCATCATAGCCTTAACAACTAGGCCTATGCAGTCGTCGTCGACTGCTGAAGGTATATCCCCGAAACGCGATGCTTCAAAGCCCCCAACATTCATACTGTATTTCATGAATCTACCCTAGAACATTGAAACACCAAATCTGGGACAAATCCATCCAACTGGTCAGAAGTTATGGGCCAAACCAAAATTCAGCCATCTTGAATTCAGCCATCTTGAAAGTGTTGGCCTCCAAACTCGAATAAGTTCATGAACCTACCCTAGAGCATTAACACACCAAATCTGGGAGAAATCCATCCACCCAGTCAGAAGTTATGGGCCAAACCAAAATTCAGCCATCTTGAATTCAGCCATCTTGAAAGTGTTGACCTCCAAACTCGAATCAGTTCATGAACCTGCCCTAGAGCATTCACCCAAAAAATCTGGGACAAATCCAAACATCCGTTCAAAAGTTATCGCGCTAACACGAAAGACCTTACGCGGCGGACGCGGCGGACGCTCCGCGTTTCGGGGATATAATTAGTAACAAAATATATTCATTTGTCAATATAAAAATATAAAATTACTAAAGACATACATAAAAAAGTCAGATTTTCATCTGTTCACACCATGGCATGAAAAAGTTAGTACATAGGTGTCCATTTCAATCTCAGACTGAAACCACAATATCCTTTGCAACATCACCACATCCAGTGAACAACTACTTAACTACTATTACATATTAAAGATGTAGTGGGTGAATCTCATGTGACATAAAATGTGAGTGGTGGGCACAGAGCAAGTGTGTGTGTGTGTTCGGCAAAGCACTAAAGCGTCAGATCACTGACTCTGACAATCACTGAATGTGCAACAGAGGGCAGAGGTGACTTACTTTGGGGGCCATCTTTCTTATGTCAAGCTCCATGAAGACAAAAATGAAAAAAAAAAACTGACAAGAATTCAATTTCAGTTCAATTTCAATTTCAATTAAATTTGGAATATTGAAGGTTCAGCACGTGAGTCCAAACAGCATAGCTACTGCAGCGGAGGTTGACGGCATGTTATAGAGGACCTCTGTGCTATCAATGGTGTCTGTCTCGCTAATTAAGATTGCCATTGGCTGCTCCAGTCCATCACCTGGCATATCCTGGCAAAACAAAACAGTAATCAGTAAGAGCTGACCATACTGACAGACACACTTTCCTGAATAGTGAATGTGCAACAATTACCAATGATTAAAGTAAAACTAAAATCCTGAGCCTGGTCTTTTTTATGTGGGTGCATGGGTGGGTGAGTGGAGGTAGTAATCTGTGGCATGGACACATTCGCAGGGTCAAAATGATTGCATGAATGATGACAGACTAAGGTTTGACTTTTGAAACTGCAATACCAAGAAAGGCCAATAGGTGGTAATAATAGTCCACCTCACTACCATATGCTACATGTAACATTTAGGATTTCTTTTGATATCAAGTTTTGCTGCTAATGCCCTTGACAGGTTACAAAATGACCTACAATCACAAGGTGACATGTTATAATAAGGGTATGTGAAATTCAGTCAGCCATTGTAAGAATACGATTTGTTTTGCAACCATTTAATTTACTCTAGCCTATATAAAATAGGACAACAATTCATTTTATAAACAGTAGGCCCAAGTATGATCACAAAATCGTGACCCCCATATACCTCTGCATTTTCCTGCTAGTTTTTTCCTTCGTCACACCACCCTTATTCCAAGTTTTGTGGAATGCCTGCCCAGCTGCAGCATTAACTTTGTCTCCAAGGGCACTGTTGTGATTCTCAAGAACTCAGAACTGATCTAAAAATGAAAACATACAAAGACTTTAAGATTATTACATTAACGGGTTTGCACCACAACTTACCTCTTCTATTTGAAAATCTCTCCATCCTCACCTAATATTAGCCTCAGTTATGTTTTCTAAAATGTCAGAGAGCATTTCGGTACCAACTGTAGGCGTAGTTTGTTTTTTTGCAAACTCAATATTTGCTCTCTGCAATTGACAGTGTCCTACAAGAAAAGTGTAATTGGGAAGGACTTTGGCCACTGCTGTTTTCTTTAAGCGTCTATGTGGCCTGGCAGTGCAGTGTCGCTCGACAGTGCAGACAGCAAGCTGGGGCAGTATTCACTGTCTGTGCCAAGAGAAAAGGTGCTACTCAATGGGCCATTACCTGGGTACAGGACAACAGTTGTGGCTTCAGGATCTAGCTGGATCACTTTTAGAACAGTGAGGTCCCTAATTACTGATGTTGAGGTTGCATTAATGAACACATCTCCAAAGTCTGTGCCTTTGAACTGTAACCATATATGTCCTCAAAGTCCACAAGCATTCTTCACCTTCTCAGTGAGGTCTTCCACAGTATCAGGAAGGTGCAAATCCATTCTCATACAATCATTTTCACTGATGATGACCAGCAAGCACAGAAGTGGCATTTCAGCCATGGTTTCCTGAGAGAAATTAGTAGATGGACAGAATGGAGACAGAATGGAGACAGAAAAACAGAATGAGAGAGAGGGGAAAACAGGAAGAGAAAGACCAGAACACACTTTAGACATTTAGACAAAGTGCAGCAACATACCATAACAGAATGGTGAAATATTAGAACACATGCAAGGACAGTGATTTCCTAATTAGGCAGCTAGCTACCTCAGTGTTGCCAACACTGGACTAATATCAAACATTACACATGAAATAATAGGTGCATGGCACTTATAGGGATTATCCATAGTGAATCAACCCATAGCCCTGTTGCTTCATTTTGCTGTCGATAGGTATGAGAATGGCAGAATTTCTGTTGTATACCTATTACTGTCGACAGCACTTGGAAGCCTCAAACAACAGGGCAACAGGTTGATTCACTCCAGATAATCCCTTTAAAAGGAACAGCCCTTTTTTTGATATTTACGTATTTGCATTGTGCCCCAGTATTACTCAACAAAATACGATTTTCGGAGTGTGTTCAGTACTTGACATTATTAGCCCAGCTTAGCACAATCACTAGAAACTCTAAGTGTCCACTTGAGGGAATTAAATATCAGTTTACCATGCTGAATTATAGGTAAATTTTTAAGGGCTTTATAAGTAAATTTGATGATGTTTTAATTGGCACCACAGGCTTCCATTACCATGTTAAATCGGTCTACACTGGCAAACTAGGCATTGGGAACACACAGAAGAATGCTATGTATTTAATGTTTAACTAGGGGTTGACTACAAACACGCAATTTCCCTAAATAAGGTGGAGTATCCCTTACGTCTTGAATCAATGCATTTGGACTTAACAATATTGTGCAGTCAAATACATGCAAAGACGTAAAACCACTCGGTTAATTCTGACCTTAAATAAACATGCATGCAGCATGTATCTTTTTAGAGTAATGAGCCTTATTGAGCCAACTGTATAGTCCACCAGCGGGTATGGATCATTTAGCTCATTTGGATTAAGGTTTATCTCCTTTGTGGGACATGTCTTCAGTTCGTAAGCTCTATAAATGTTCCCACAGCCATGCAGCCAGCTTCTTGACAACAAAAGACAGTGAATTCCAGACAACCACTTGTACAATCTCAGCAAATGCAAGCATACCTGCCAAAGAACCATATGGGACAATCATCTTGTTTCTGTTGAGGCCACTGTAAGATGCATTTTGAGTCAAGAATACTGTATGTATTTCTGCCTAATGGCAAATGCAATGTCCTCTTTCAAAACATTACTGGGAACTGATGAACCATGTGCTACTTGTAAAGGCGATTTAGGCATGTTACAGATGTAAAGTTGATGTGCCATGGCAAATTGATGCCTTTCTGCTGAAGAAAGCAGCACATTTTTGAAACATCCCGTGTCGCGCTACTCTTTTGAAGAAACTATGCTTAGCTTCAAAACGTAGCTGAACTAAAGGTCCAAAGTGGGGTAGTGATGTAAAAAATGATGTTTCAGCAAGAGATTTTTGTTAGGGAAAACCTCGTTAAATCTGACTTGGTGTTCAGTTATCTTAAAGCTCAAATATGCAATGGATTCCTCCATTTGCACAGGTGAAACAACATAGTCCACAATGTCCTTCAAATCTGGAAGCAGTTGACAGGCTGGTTCTCCTGCAGGCACAGTCTGTCCTATTAATAAGGGAAGAAATGTGAGTAGACTCTACTTTGTGGCAATTTTCGTGGCAGTTACCACGAAAATATAAATAAATTCCCCCCATGCTGTTCCAGTTACCAACTGTGTCACTGGAACAGCATGGGGGGAATTTATTTTTATCAGTGCATTGGTCAGGTAAATCTGCCATTAATCTACCTTATTCAGTATGACAAAGTACCTGCCATAGTTTTTGAGATGAAAACAGAAACAAAAGAAACAATTCCTTCAAAAAAGTGAGTGATCTTGGGGAGAAACCAGTAGTTACATCAAAGTTCAGTTTCTCTGACAGCCTTAACACAATAGTCCAAACCATTATCTTCAATGGTCTTAAGATGATCGGTGTGTCTTCAGTTCTCAGAGGAAAACTAACAGTTTCAACTTTGACAGTCCAACCTACTAACTGTACAAAACCTGCAAAAGTACACAGCAAATTTCTCAGAGTTAATTTTCCGGTGTTACGCAGAAATCTTAACATCGAGAGTTGAAATTACACTACACAACGTTCTTTTAAGTCTATTGGAGTTAGATTTGTAAAAGAGTTAGTGTTGTTGAGCAGTGTTAGATGTTTAACTCCCTAAAGAGTTATTAAAACGCCTCTCCACGTTTCAATTTTCAAATGATTTTGCAGCACACTGAGGCGCCATTTTTATTGGAGTTGGAGTAGGTCTACATCATAGACCCGTTTTTCAGTTTTTTTCTTATTGGATTGTTCTGTAGACTTTGTATAGTTCAGTGGTTCCAAAACTTTTCTGCTGGGGCCCCCCTTATGGACCTAAGAATTTTTTTTCATCTATTAATGTTGCCAAAATTTACTTTGAAATTCACAGAAACAGTACAAATACACTCAATAACCATACAAATAAGTGAATACTAACCAATAAAACGGTTGTATTATATAAAAGCATTTATTTAAAGTGTCTATGTGCAACAGCACTGTTTTAACCATTTCAATTTCAACCGCCCCTCCCCTCCACGCCCCCCGCCCCCCCCCCCCCCATACCTGCGCGCCCCCCACTTTGGGAACCACTGGTATAGTTTTTTCACATTTGTTAACTCCGTAATATGTTGGCTTGGCGGTCAAATGAAGCAGTTCCACTGATTTGCAGGTGAGGGGTTTGTTTACCGTAACAGTTCTAAGATTTAACTTCTAGGGCTACTGCAAATGGGCATGCACTGGGATAGCCAAGCTAGCTAGTAAGTCACATGGTATAAGTTGGTTTATTTATGACATATAATTCAGTAATTTAGCAAACTATGAAATAGTCGATGGAAGTCGGTGAAGCACGAGTCAAGGAGTCATGCGTGGAGGTAGGGCGTAGTCGTACACAATTAGTTGTGTAGTAGGCCTACTTTATTTCCCGCTCTCTGCAGGAACGAGTTGAAATAGCTGACTAGCCCTGCCCTGTCTGTCGTCAAAGGAGTGTGGAGGAGTCAGAGGTTGGTAACGTCGAATCTGACGGTTTTAAATGATTATTCTCACCGCCAGTATGTTTACTCTAATCATTTATCTCACATCTATCAAAATCTTCCAGAGATTTCAAGTGAAGCTTTAATTGTCGTTTCCTAATACCGCATTTGGCAGATTGAGTGACTGCTTTCTAGTTTGCACCAGCCTACCAGGGCTTGTAATGGCGTGTAAATGAGAAAGTGTGCTGTTTTGCTGAATGATGCCAAGCTTCTGGCACAGTTCAGTGGAGGTGATATGGTGGCTTTAGAGGCCAAATATCATTCCAAATGTTTGGCCTCTTTGTACAATAAAGCTCGATCGCAAATGAATAAAACCTCAGCTGGTGAAGGGCAGTTAGGACCAGATGTAGCGGGTATGGTCTTTGCAGAGCTGGTCATGTACATAGAGGAAGTGAGAATGGGTCCGGCCACAGCAGTGTTGGTGTTCCATTAACTTCTCGGCTGTCAAGTACACGACTGAAAGAAAGGCTGTTAGCTCAGTTTATGGATATGCCTGAAGAGTGGGCGGGATGTTTTGTTGTGTTTTGATGATGACATTGGTACTGCTTTGACAAAGGCATGTGAGCTGGATACTGACCAAGCATCTAGCAAGAGCAGCAAAAACTGTTTGACGTGAAATGTTTGCGGATTCAAAACCCTTTACTGAGTTCTCAGAGGAATACCTTGAAAATTCAACATCTCCATTGCTTTTGACACTAATAAACATGATTCTTCAACGTCCAACTATTAAGGATCAAATGGAGGGAAATACTCCAGCTGCATTGACTATTGCCCATATGATGAAATTTAACAGTAAGATCAAGTGTGGCCCACAACCTTGCCTTTGAGTCGGCCCACTCTTGGCTGGGTCCCTGGCCCAGAATGCCCCCACACACTGTACAATGACTCTTATTGGTTGTTTTGGCTTCAATCTGGCCCACTTATTGTGAAATGACTTACTGGTTCTATTGGGCCAGGACTGGCCCAGCAAGCCTACAAACTGACTCTTATTGGTTCTTTTGGCCTGGCACTGGCCAATATACTTTGACATCTTACTGCAAAATTATTTAGTCTATTTCTGTTTGCAGTGTTTGTTTGTGTTTTTACGTATTTATGTTTTTTGTATTATAAACTGTTAATAATAAGGCCTTTGTTGCCTTGCGCAGAAGAACCACCACCATAGCTGTTTACAAGACAATTCTGCCCTCTTTTTTTCTCGAAATTTGTGTTAACCTGTCATACAAGCTGGAAGTCTTTTCTAGAGACTCTCGATGGCAAGCAGAGCAAGGTTGCTAAGTTGGCTTTGGCCCATTGCAGATAGGGCAGGGAGAGAGGCCAGAACCCCGGGCTACCACCACCCCTACACTAAAGTATTTTGCCAGCGTCAGGAGGAAAAAATAAGGGACTACCTGAAGAGGGCTGCTGCAATTTACTTGGGGCTTACCCCAAAGGAGGTCAGTGTTTGGGCAATACAGTTTCTGTGAGACACACAGGTATATATATAAATATATAAGAACAATAAATATGAATAAATAAGTTATATTAAATATGAATAAATAAGTTATAATAAATATGAATAAATAAGATACAATAAATAAGAATAAATAATCAAACATGCAGTTAAAAAAAGTTTTTGATATGTCAGTCAACAAGACAGCAAAGTGTATGTCTAAATTGAAATGTTGAAATCAATGTAGGCCTACCCCTGCAGGTGAGAAAATTCGCGTATGAGCAGGCTGCCCACCACAACATTCCCTTCCTTCCCTCCTAGGTTGAAAAGCAAATGGCGGGAAAGGACTGGTTTACGTCCTTTATGGAGCGGAGTGGCAGCCTCTCCCTCCGTCGGCCTGAGCCAACCAGCAACCACCACCTCTCTAGTTTTAACCGCCACAACGTTGCAGCCTTCTTTGACAACCTGCGCATGGTCCTGGACAGGCACCAGTTCATGGCAAAGGACATCTGGAACATGAATGAGACAGGTACTTGCACTGACCCAGTTTAAGCCTAAACTATACACTATGCATGTAAAACTATTTAACATAATACAATACACAAAGCAAATACATTATAAAATGCAATTCAGTTCATTTCAAAGTTAAAAGTAAAAAAAAATGTTAATGTTAAAAAAATGCATCTGTTTGGCAGGAGTCACCACTGTCCAGGTGCCCAATCAGGTAGTAGCCCAGGCAGGTCGGGTCCTTGACATCGGCAGAGAGGGGGGCCCTGGTGACTGTGGGGTTGGCAGGGAATGCGCTGGGAACCATTATTCCCCCATTTTTTTGTTTTCCCACGGAAGCGCTTTAAAGCGCACTTCCTCAGGGGTGGTCCACCTGGCTCTGCGGGTACAGGGAATGCGAGCGGGTGAATGAAGGAGGCTGACTTCTTGGAGTTCCTGGCACATTTTGTGCGATACACCCGTGTCTCCCCGGAGTCGAAGCTGCTGCTCCTGCTCGACAACCATCCGTCGCACCTGTCAGTTGCAGCCATTGATTTCTGCCGGGCCCATGGTGTGGTACTTCTTTCCTTCCCACCCCACTGCACCCACAAACTGCAGCCACTGGACCTGAGCGTCTTTGGCCCCCTCAAGGCATATGTGAACACCGCGGCAGACAACTGGCTGCGCAGCCACCCAGGGGCCAACATTACCATCTACGATGTTCCATCTTTCGTGGCTGCAGCACTACCCAAGGCAGCAACAGTGGGCAACATCATGTCTGGCTTTGCCACTCCGGGGATATGGCTCTTCAACCCCTACGCCTTTGGTGACAAGGACTTCTCTGGGTGTTATGCCACAGACCATCCAGATCCTCAGAATGCACTTACCACTCCAGGTAATAAATAAATAAATAAATACATACACGAAATAAATAAATAAATAAATACACACACACACTAAAACAGTTCATGGGGCAATGTTAATCTGGTCATATCTAAAAATTAAAAACCCAGAGTCCGTATCCTAAAACTTAACACCCTTATCGGAAACTTAACATATGGTGTACCCTGGGTGTACTGACAGATGCAAATATGAGTAAGTATATTGCTACTTACTCATATGGGCCAAGGTTGCAGTCAGGCTTTAGTTCGGTAGTTGAGCGCTTCACAGTTTAGATCGTATACATTGCCGTGGCAAATATTTTGGTTCCAGGCATAGACAGTCAATGGTTCCAGGCTTATGGGGGTAGTATCCCTGTGTTTTTAAAAAAAACGTTCTTAATAAACTAAATTAGCCCACAGTTTTGCATGCTTTATGGTTCCTTTTTAAGATAAATGCAACTTTCTTTTAACTATGGTGTCTGAAGAGAAAGATTTGTTTCAGACATACTTTATATTATCTGTGCAGAACCACTGTGTGCGGTGCTCTCGCATCTGGCGTAGCGGGCAGATCAATGCAGAGACTGTATCAGTCAATGGATCAATGAGAGCAGCCACAGCGGCCGTTACATTACTTTCTATTGTGTGCAAAAAGGGCGGGCTAAAGTGACGGTGACATGGGTGAACTGAACTTATTTGATGCATCTAAACCTATTTGGATATACAGGTTAGACCAAAAATGCAGGACACATTTTACATGCTTACATCTAGAATCTAAAAATGATAGAGAGTAACAGATGTATTCATTGGAAAGCTGACAATCGGGTTTTTGTTACGTAGTAACATAGTTTATCTGGACACCGCTCTGGAAGCGAATTATGAGGCGTATTCGGACGGGATTCTTTTTATGTGGTGACCTAGGGTAAAGTAATTATTAACAAGTAATTCTGTCTGACCGCGCCATGTCAGTAAAATCACGGTGTAGGCCTATGAGTAACATCTTTAACACCTTAACACCAGTGTGGGGCCAAGAGAAATTTAGTATCAAAATCTCCCAAATGTCAGCTTTCCAACGAAAATATTTGTTACTCACTACCATTTTTAGAATCCAGTATATAGACGGATAAAAATATCCACTCATAAAAATACATGTGTACACGGGACATAAAACGACTGTCAATTGCCAGCATACTAAAACAGCGATACTACAATTAACATTTGACTTCAGGTATGCCTAATGTAATTGTTAAATCTTTGGGGGCCGTATGCCTAGCGCAAATATCTTCTACTTCACTAGGTAGGCCATCCGAGGATCCAGACGGAGGTCATATCACGACTAGTCTTGGCTAATGACTAAACTTTTTGAAACCTCACATTCACAAATTGCCAATCACATACAAATTGGTATTTTTCTGTATACAAGAACACAATAATGAAGCAGAGGGGCAGCTGTTGTACCTCTGAGATCAAATGCAAACATGATGGGTAATTACATTTGCGCACACCCCCGTAGGCCTAGCCCATCATCTGGTCTGATCTAAGTCACAAACCCAACTACCATACCATAAACCCTGTCCACGGTGCAGAAGTTGATCATCCATAATCAAAGTTCTCATGATAAACATGGTCTCTTCAAAGTTACTGTTAGCTTATCGATGAACCATGACCAACACGTAAACATGTCAGACATGACGTCACAAGCTTCTTTTTTTTTAAGGCCTGAGAAGTCGAGTACCATATCAAACCATACAGTCTATGTAGTGGGGTACCTAGGCAGTCATTTCAAATTCATGCAAATGTTTTAATTTCATTTTCAAATGTTACATAGGGGTCTACAAAACAGTTTTGGTTTGGGGGGCCAAGCAAGCTGATTAAGAAATCACTCTCAATTAGAATTTATGTTAACGACATCTCTTTTTTTCCACATGAAAACTTATAGTGCCGTATCCCATGTAGTCCCTGGTGTCAGCAACAGCCTTCATTTATTTGTACTCAGCAGTGTGTGTGTGTGTGTGTGTATACACACTACCGGTCAAAAGTTTTAGAACACAATGAATACCTTGAAATGGTACAAAGGTAAGTGCTGAACGGCCAAAAAAAAAAAAAAAAAAACGAAAAATAGTGTACATTTCAGAATTATACAAAAAGGCCCTTTTCAGGGAACACAAAGTTGGTTACCTGATCAGCAGTAATGAAGGTTAAATCAGCCTTGACAGCTAGTGCTACTAATTCCTAGTTCCAACTTTTCTTGATTACTTACAACACCCAATGTTGGTATAAAAGCAGTGTCGAAACACACACTGTGGTACCAGACCCTCAGGAGCATCAGGTGAACAGTATTGTACTGCAGAAAGTAATGTAATGCTACAAAAATGGCAAGAAAGGGGCAATTAACATTGGGAGAGAGACAGACCATCATGACACTTAAAAATGTTAGTCTTTCCTACAGGAAAATTGCAAAAGAAACTCAAGGTGTCAGTGAGTACAGTTTTCTTCACCATCAAAAGGCACTCAAAAGCTGGGGGAAACTGACAGGAAGTGGTCTGGCAGACCCAAAGTAACAACTGACTCAGAGAACATGTCTCTAAGACTTAACAAATTGTGTGATAGGCAGCTCACAGGACAACAACGTCAAGCAACCAACATGGCTACCACAGCATTCTGCAGCGCCATGCAATACCCTCTGGTATGCACCTAGTTGGTCAGAGGTTCATCCTACAGCAAGAAAATGACCCAAAACACTAGTCCAAACTATGCCAAAACTACCTCAGGAAAAAAGGACAAGATGGTAAGCTTGAAAACATGGAGTGGCCAGCACAATCTCCAGACTTAACCCCCATTGAGCTGGTTTGGGAAGAACTGGACAGAAAAGTGAAAGTCAAGCAACCTACAAGTGCCACACATTTATGGGAACTTCTGCAACAAACTTTGGAAGAACTTTCGAAAGAATATTTGATTTTCCTTGCAGAAAGAATGCCACGAGTATGCTCAGGTGGCTACTTTGATAAGTCAAAAGTTTAGAGTACATTTTGGTTTATAAATTGATTTCATGATTTTTTTTCAACTTAAATTGCTTATTTGTCCCGTGCTTTCATTTTTAGAGTGCAATGACACAATAAACAGAATTTTCAGTAAAAAACTGGAAAAAGTGTGGTGTTCTAAAACTTTTGACCGGTAGTGTACAGTACCCAACACCTCGCTTATCCAGTTTGTAGAAACAAAAGCTTATAACCTGACTTGTAATTAACCCATTGGTTTTAGAAATGTCTCATATGAAAGCTAAAACCCTCCCAAATAATGCTGAATATACCAAAATAAATTAGCTTCACTGAAGAAAGAATGATCATTTAATCAACACAGAAAGGTCTGATTTCGGCAAGACAAAAGTCTTGTCGCCTTGTCATATAATGCACCCAATCCTAGATTACAGCCTCACCTGTGATCAGTTATTGATCAATCAATTAGTGGATGTGTATAAAAAGAACCCCAGCATATCAGACCTTCACATCAACTCCAACTTGCCCTCTGACAACATGCCTAAGATGCACTCTGAGACCAAAGCATTAATTATCAAGAGGACCAGAAGACCAGATCCACTGCTGAGCTGGCTGATACCTTCAATGTGTCTCGGCGTCAAGTACAAAGAATAAGAAAAAAGATCTGAATAGACTGGAGATGTTTTTGACAAGCCCAGGTCCGGCAGACCCTGCTAGACAACTGCTCGGGAGGACCGTGTGTTCCAAGGCCAGCCCCTTTTTTCACTGCAGCAGAGCTCCACCAGGCCTGGTCACCTCAAATCCCTGTGTCAACCAGAACAGTTAGTAGAATTCTGTCTCGAAATGTCCTCCATGGTCAAATCAGTGCACAGAAACCAAAACTAAACAAGAGGCAATTAAAAAACATTAGGCAAGGCCCACAGCCTGCTAAAAGGATTGATGCTGGAAAAGTGGCAGAAGATTTCTCAGATAAATCTTCGGTTGAATTACATCACAGCCACCGCAAATATTGCAGGAGACCTACTGGAGCCCGTGTGGATCCAAGATTCACACAGAAAACAGTTAAGTTTGGTGGCAGAAAAACCATGGTCTGGGGTTACATTCAGTATGGGGGTTTAAAACATTTGCAGGGTGGAAGGCAATATCAATAGCCTAAAATATCAAGAAGTATTAGTAATCTCTTACATTCCCAACCACAAATTTTGCAGCAGGATGGTGCTCCATTGCATACTTCCATCTCTACATCAAAGTTCCTCAAGGCGAAGAAGATCAAGGTGCTCCAGGACTGGCCAGCCCAGTCACCAGACATGAACATCATTGAGCATGTCTGGGGTAGAATGAAAGACGAAGCATGGAAGGCAAAACCAAAGAATCTTTATGGACTCTGGGAGGCATGTAAGACTACTTTCTTTGCTATTCCTGATGACTTCATCAATACATTGTACGAGTCATTGTCGAACCACATGGATGCAGTCCTACAAGCTTGTGGAAGTCATACAAGATATTAAATATGAACCTCACAGCACCATTACTTGATTCACTGATGTTATGCAACATATTTTTGTATTTGAAGTAAATTATTTGTTAAATTTTCTGTAGGCGACAAAACTTTTGTCTTGCCAAAATCTGACCTTTCTGTGTTCATTAAATTATCAATCTTTCTTCAGTAAAGCAAATTTATTTTCAGTATATTAACATAATTTAGGAGGGTTTTAGCTTTCATATGAGACATTTCTAAAACCAATTGTAGAAAAGTGGAAAGATACAATAAAAACATTTAAAAATGTTAGGGGTGTACTCACTTTTGTGACATACTGTATATATATAAAAAAGAGAGAGATCAAGTTGTTTATAACATTCATGAATTGAAGCTCTTGTGTTCTTGTGTGCAGCATATAAACCAGTAACAGTTATGTTCATGCTTAATAATCAAGTCAATCTTGAAAATATGTGACTTCTAGCTGATTGTTCAGCATACTTAACTAAAATATTTTTATTCCTCTTCTTTTACAGGTGCTGCACACATGTCAACATCTCAAACACAAACTCACATTACATGAGTTCCTCCATTTCATTTCCATAATTCATCCAGTTAAACATCGTGGACAAAAAAAATGAATAGGCGCAAAACACTAGTGTTCATTTCGGCTTTGAGGAGGAGAGCAAGGGTGGACCTTAAAAGAAGGTTATGGGATGGTGTCTGGGTTGCCAGATGCATTGGATTAAACCGTAAGTTACATCCCATACCTGAAATAGTGCCCGTCTTAGAGGAAAGGGGGTTGGACAGTCTGGGAGAAATGTCCGAGTGTGAGGAACCCGAAGGTCTTGGCCATAAACTGTCAAACTGGGCATTAGCTTTTGGAATTTCTCATGTTGCCCTCACTAACAGAAACATCCTACTCTGTAAAAAAGCTTAGTGGGGGCCTGTACCACTATTTTGGCATTGTTGAAGCCTTAAGAACCACCCTCTCAAAGTGAAAAGATGTGGCGGTGCTGTTCCGCCACAGACCACCAACCCAATATCAGACGAGCCATTTTCTAGACAGCTGGATGAAGACCACCACCTGGGTCCCCATGCCTTTATGGGCTTAAATGTTAGTATGGTTTCTGAAGTGCCATTTGCATGCACTAGGTGTGGTCAGGCAGGTAATTAATTTTTGGCTAAAAGGCCCACTGGCTGTCCGTTTATCCTCCAGAGATAACCACATCTCTGATAATTTGGTTAAAATGAAACAACACATCACAAAAGAATTCACAAGGAAGCCAACGCCGGTAAAAGAAATTGATCGGTGGAAGGCAACAGAATTCCGCCAATTTCTGTTATATACAGGGCAGGTAGTGTTGCGAGATGTACTTGATGACCAGGTGTATTCAAACTTCCTCCTATTGTCCACTGCCATCTCCATCCTAGCCTCTCCACATCTTGCATCCACTCACAGTGACTACGCCAACAGCCTCCTCCATGGATTTGTGGGTCATTTCAGTGACATATATGGAAAAGAACAAGTTGTTTACAATGTTCATGGATTAACCCATTTGGCAGAGGATGCAAACGTTTTTGTTTGTTTAGACAACATCTCTGCATTTCCCTATGAAAATTTCTTAGCTA
Organism: Setipinna tenuifilis; assembly: GCA_030347295.1. Taxonomy (NCBI): domain Eukaryota; kingdom Metazoa; phylum Chordata; class Actinopteri; order Clupeiformes; family Engraulidae; genus Setipinna; species Setipinna tenuifilis. Next base: position 12,297,482 of record CM059278.1, read on the forward strand.
AACTAAAGGGCTTTGTACGAAAACGTACCTTCCCTCTGGCCCAAATAATAAGCAAAAAGCAACACTGTCGAGGTCCTGTGCCTGTTGGCATGATGGTCTGATACCAGTATTCTGAAGTAAAATTAGAAAAATTCAGCACCAGGTCCAGTGACAACTCCTTTCTTATTTATGGAAATGTGTGTAGCATTCTAAACATTATTGAGTCCAATGACAATGTTTATGTGGCCTACAATCAGTACAAGAACATGGACGCATTCTTCAAATACCCTTTCGACTCAAAATTCTTAAACATTCTAACTTTTAGCTTGATTCTGAAATTAGGTTCACCCAAATCTCAAATCTAACTACAAAATGTATAGCTCTGCAAAATGTCAGACGAGAAATGGCACAAGGCGAGGTGCCAGAGGAGAGGAGCCAGGCCCTGGGTGGCAGTCCAAGGTTCTCTTTCAGAAAGGTAAATAAATGCATTAATGACCAAATGTTGAAGGAAGTCCCTGCCGTCTCCCCACTGCTGTGCTATTGTTGGAATCCACATAGATTTATTAATGAGTAGTCATTGTGGATTCATCTCTGGGCAATAGAAGTTTAGTGACTACAGGTCCTCTCTCCAACTTTGGTCATAAAGAGAATCTATTCATTACTTTTTTTACTATGCAATGTACAATCGCTAAATGGGCTTTTATCTTTTAATCTCTCAGAGGCACAGTTACATGGCTTGCTGGTGCTTGAGAATATCAAGCAGCAGGTAAACCAGCTGGCAACAACTGTAGGCGTCCTATTAAGCCGTGCGGGCACGACTGGGGCACCATATGAGATACCTGAGGAGTTCACGTTCCCCATCCACAATGAAAGTGAGCTGCAGCATTTGGAGCAATGGCTCCAAGACCCCGACAATGACGGCAAAAAGGAGTCAATGGTAAGAGTATATTATTGCAAGGTGTAAAATGAACTTTGGGTCTGTTAAAACATCATGAGTTAGTATGTTTGCTGAGGAACAAAACTAGGCTAGCCCGCTGCATTCAGAACTACACTATTTTTACCATTTGCCTGACCAACCAGCAACCATGAGAATCATGTATGACATTGGCATGTCATACATTCGTAGCTCATCTTTAGCACAGTATAACGACTATTCGAAACTAACATTACAAACACTTTAAACAATACTATGACTGAAATGCAGTTAGTAATACTCACCTTTCATGTATGCACACCACACATGGACACAAAATGCTTACTAGGCAAATAAGTCGACTTGTCTGGCCTACTGTAACAGCACAGACCTACATAATGACCTTTGCACACATGTCCATAAAACCTGAAGAGCGTGCTGCTTTTCCATTCTATGTATGACCTTTACAGCAATCACTGTCTTGCTTTATAAAAAAGTTTTAACCTAAAAAAGCATTGCATCCTTCTAAGGTTGAAACAGTAACTAACGTGTGTTTTTTTAACTTCCATTACCTCTATGTAGGTGATTTTCTTCCTTCCTTCCTTTCCGTTGGTGGTGTGGATATAAAAAGGGTCACCTGGAATATTCTTGCCTCCATGTTTTCCTGCTCCGTGGCTCGGAGGGTGATTTGGAATGGTGTCAATGGAAAGTGGGCCTTCCAAAAGATGGCCTGCAGAAACATTTTGACAAGTAAGCATTTTAGTAAATGTTTTACTTACTATAATAAACGTGTGTGTGTGTGGGGGGGGGATAATAGAATATAATACAAATAAGGACATTTTCATGCATGTATCTAAAACATCCTACGTCTGAAAGATGATTAAACATCGTTTATTTTTAAACCATTCAGAGTTCTAGCCCAGACGGTTGGACCACTTACATAGGCCCATGGGTCATTGCTCACAATTATAACATGCAGAATAGAATTAGGCCTAGCACAAACTAGGATTAAGCCTGCATGTAAAAGTGAATTTTTCAATATGATACAGCATTATTAACATTAATACATGTGTTTTCAAACAGAGGCTGTAAGGAAGTGCCCCGTAACGATTAATGCCACAGAAAACATAATTAATCACTGCGCCATGCACTGGTTTTCCTGTTTCCTCAGCGTCTACTGACGGAGTGACGGTTTCAAACTGTTTTCTGTTTTGTTCTATTTGTTCTGTACATGTTCCAATGATTTGATTTTGATTTGTTCTGGTTTTTTTTTAAATAAAAATTTAAAACGTTAACACTTTTGTCTGATTCATAATCTCGGCTATATGACCGTTAGCTACGGTAAATTTTCTGCAGACCATCACCAATGCAAGACCTTGAAATTAAAGGTTACACATCCAGAAACTTTTAAATGTGCAGTTTATGTAGACATAGGGCTAGGTTGCATGGTTCTGTTCCTTCTGACTGTTGAATATAAGAATAGTAAAACCGCATCCAATATTACTTTAATAATTATTTCAATTTAAATGAAACATATTAATGATGAACATAAGGCAAAAATGAATTCATCTGGTATGCGGATCCGGCCTGCAGATCAATGCCGCGCTTGTAAATAAGGATCTGGGCCAGCGATGTCCCATATCCGCTGCAGATCCGTGAAACGGGTCCTGGCCACTTTTGAGCCGCTGTGCGTTTGGACAGCTGACCAGGTCCGTTGCCAGCTCTGGCCCGGATCACACGGTAGGTACGGACCAGATCTGGCCCAGTTTGTTTTTGCTATCTGGTAGACACCAATGGTTATGTGATGTATGTGTCAAAACTGTTTGGTGGCAGAGCCAGTGATACTTTTATCACGATGAACAGTGGTCTTGTTGACCATTTGATTCCTGGTGATCAGATTTTGACAGATCGTGGATTTACAATTACAGATGCACTGCCTCCAGGAGTGACTTTGGCTCTTCCAAATCTAAAAGCACAGCACATGCCATAAAATTTGGCCCATAGAGGGCGCTGTAATTGTACAAAATGTCATTTTGCCTATTATCTAGAAAACTCTAATGTTTACAACCAATTTTTTTGTCTTGAAATCTATCAACCCTCACGCATTAAAAACACTGGTTGACGCCCACTTCCAACAAAAACAATTTCCGTGAAATATCATGAAAGTGAAACCAAATGAACTAGTCTTAGGCCGTTCATGTGAATCTCACCAAATTTGTCATCTGCACATGTCATCTACAGACAATGTTAAGAAAAAGTTATCAAAGGATTTATCCTGAGATGAACCGTTTCAAAGTTACATGTCAATGAAGATTTAAAACGTAACTTACAATTCTGCAGAAGTCCATATCTTCCATCCATAGCTTCTAATTGCTCAAATTTGTGATGTTTCTTGTCAAAGTTAGGTGTCAAAAAATGTTTTTTGTTAAATAGCTTGTCAACAATTTTTCCGAAGACAATGATTATGTGTTAGTATGCTGGTGTTACAGAGGCGTATCGACCCGGCCCATAAACATTCACTTGAACCATAGCGCCACCTAGTGACTAAGTGATTAGAAATAGGGATTTTGCATTGCCAGGATCTTGCATCGAGAAGGTGGGAACTGCACAAAATATGTCATGCACGATCAGCACAAAGACCTATAAAAGCATCACCTATTTTTTTTGTCGTAAAATCTGTTGACCCTCGTGCATTGACAACACTGGTCAACGGCCACTTCCAATGAAAACAATTTCTATGAAATTTCAAAATTGCGAAAGTAAAAAGTAAACGAACGTCATAGGCCGTTAATGTGAATCTCACCAAATTTGGTACATGTCATCTACAGACAATGCTGACAAAAAGTTATCTAAGGATTATTCTTGAGATGGACTTTTTCAAAGTTACATGTAAATGAAAATTCTTCAAAAGTCCATATCTCGGCTTCTAATTGCTCATATTTGGTCAACGTTGACATGCCAACTCTGAACAGCTTTCTTTTCATGTGCACCAAATTTTGTGACAGTTTGTCACAGGGTGCGATGTTTCTTGTCGAAGCTAGGTGTCCAAAACAGTTTTTTCTAAATAACTCATCAAAAATTTTGCCCAAGACAATGATTTCAAGTGACCAAACTATCTTTTTCATGTTATCTAAAATCATTTTAATCCAAAAGGTTAAATCACTCGACGGGGACATTCAACCGTTTGCAAAATGCAGAGATTTACTTGTGCAAAGGTGCTTGAATTGCTCTTTCACCCCGATTTCACAAAGAGTCAGAGAGTGATGGTTATCCAGCAAGCGTGAATTCTTATGAGGGCAGACATTTGAGGAAAAGCTGGACCGTGTCTTAGACATGTAAGTACACCATGGAGGATTCTGCCCCAAATGCACACCTGGTCTTCAGCTGAATCTCCACAGGTCATATAGGCCTTTGAAACTCTTCCAGCTTTACTTCACTCCTCAGCCTTCAATTTTGCCTTTCTTCCGACGGTGATGGCAGACTACAGGGCTTTCTTGGCAAGCCTCCACATAAGCGACCCTGACGTCGCTGCCAGGAATGGCCAGCTCCGTGGGCAGCCACGGCATGACCAGCTTTGTTGCCTTAGGCCGGTCTTTGATGACATCCTCGACGCCTGCCGTGGATGAGCGCATGGAAGACAAAGGCACAGATATGGATGGAGCAGTTCATGCGGGACAAGCCCACGAAATGGGGGTACAAGTTGCTTGCCTTGGCCAACCGCAAAAATGGCTTCACCTACAACTTTTTTTTATCTATGAGGGGAAAGCCAAGTCTCCCAGTGGCAAAGGGCTGAGCTTTGACTCGGTTGTCAATCTCCTGAATGTGAATCACCTGGGCTCAGGTCATCACATTTATGTCGACAACTTCTACACCTGCGCGTTGCTCTTTACTGACCTGCACCACAACAAGTTTGGGGCCTGTGAAACCATGTGGGAGAGACGGTTGGGGTTTCCCCAGATGCTGACCAATGTTATGCCCAAGACTGCGGCCCCCTGTTGTATGTCAAGTGAAAGGCCACCCCTACCATTACAACTTATTACGCTACAAATTTGGACGTATCGATATTGAGGATTTCAACCTCACATCTCATGTTTGATAAATTACGCACAGAAGCACAGTCATATTCTCCCTCCACTACTGAGTCTAACCTGCAGGCACATTCTGGTGCCCTTTCTAAAGTTAACCTAATGTTCAGTTCTACGTTAGCTGTATTCATAAATGGCACCATGCTAACACTATTAAACAAATATTGACATTAACGTTAGCTTACAGTCTGGGAGTCTGTATATAAAAATGGTACAACAGACATGTAGAGTGATTTGCCGAAAGATAATGTGTATGCTATTGAAGTTTTTAATGCTGAATAATTCTCCGCATTACATTATGCTAGGTCATGCTAGCCACACACTACTGCCCCGTTCCGACAGGGCAAAATTTCGCTTCGCTCTCATTGACTTTGAATGGAGGCGAAATTTCGCCTTCCGAGGTCGAAGGCAGGCGAATTCGGCAAGGGAGGCGAAATACAGTTGGCGAAACCTGAACTTAATGCAAATTAGACCACACAAGCACCAATCAATTCAGCGGGTGATGTGTATTGTACGTGACGTCTTGTGTAGAGGCGGGAGTATGAAAAAAAGTCTGACCAACATGGCGGCCACCAGTGGAGTCAGTAGCGTGAAAACATTTACATGATTAAAAGGTTTCTTGTTGACCAAAAGTGTGTTCATCAGCACGCATTGTTGTTTAGATGTTTAGTGAATATAATCGAGGCAAATAGATGACCGATTTTTTTTTTTTGCTAGCTAGCTAGCTAGGTAGCTAACTAGCTACGTCTCCAATCCATTTTACTGTATTTTGAAGAGGGCTAACATCAGGGAAACACTGGATGGTTAAAATAATATAGGGTGACCTTGTAGTAACCATGAACACAGATGAATTATGTTCTTAGTAGAGGTAACTAATCACCGTAGGCCTATAGCTTATACAACATAGTCTGGCAAGTACACCACTGCAGATATTTTGAGCACTCAAACCTTTTCACCGACTACGCCCCCAGGCGAAATTCGCCTGGCATTACGCCCTGTCGGAATGGGGCGTTAGTCACAGGATTAGCTAACCTGTAAAACGGTGCCAAGGAGGTCTCACGCCTCGTTGCCATACAGTCTATGGAAATGCCAGGCGAATTTCGTTTGAAGGATGGCAGTGAAACAGTATCCTACATACAGGTGCTGGTCAAATTATTAGAATCAGATAATTAGAATCAGATAATTAGAATATCATGAAAAAGTTGATTTTTTTTTTTCAGCAATTATATTCAAAATATGAAACTTGTATAATGTATACAATCACTTCACAGAGACTGACATTTCAAGTGTTTATTTCTTTTGTATTGATGATTATAACTGACAACTAATGAAAACCCCAAATTAAGTATCTCAGAAAATTTGAATATTGTGGAAAGGTTCAATATTGAAGACCCCTGGTGCCACACTCTGATAAGCTAATTAACTGAAAACACCTGCAACGGCCTTTAAATGGTCCCTCAGGCCCAGTTTACACGAAGACGCTTGCGAGTAAAGACGATAAAATATTTTACCGGAAGTGCCTTTCGTTTATATGGTGACGGTGTTTTTGGGGCATGAAGACGCAAAAATCTCAAACCACCCTTGAAAGTGGAAAAGTTGAATACGCTCCGGCGCAGCGTCTCCATCTAAACAGGCCAAGACGCAAAACTGGCTCAGATCTGCTGTTCTGCTCACGTCGACAGTAAACAAACATGTCGGATTACGGGGTACTGTTCAATGAATGCTGACCATATGTCGGTATATTTGGATTGACATGACTCCCAGTCAATGCCTTGCTGAGCCTTCGAGGCTTTATAGTTCAACGTGGTCTGGAGCAATAGCTCAACCTCTTCATCTGACCACACAAAGTTTTTCTTGTTGGTAGCGGTAGCCATGTTTTCGGATTTAGCGGCACAGTGACGAGAAGAAGGAAGATTCTATGCATGCGCGTAGGCATCGGGGCGTTTGTGTTAGTGTATCACAGCGCCACCTAGTTGTCTGGCATGCATACCCAATTGATTTGTACACACTTCTGTGTCACCGTATGCACACAGATTTCCTCCCGAGAACGCTCGTATAGACGCAAAATAAAAAGTGAAGACGCGACGCCACTTTTGCGTTTTCTATTCACACCGTCATCGTGTAAACCTAGCCTCAGTCTAGTTCTGTAGGCTACACAATCATGGGGAACACTGTTGACCTGACAGTTGTCCAAAAGACGATCATTGACCCCTTGCACAAGGAGGGCAAGACAAAAAAGGTCATTGCTAAAGAGGCTGCCTATTCTCAGAGCTCTGTGTCCAAGCACATTAATAGAGAGGCAAAGGGAAGGAAAAGATGTGGCAGAAAAAAGTGTACAAGCAATAGGGATAACTGCAGCCTGGAGAGTGTAGAATTCTATTGAGTTCTTTTAGACTGTCAAATAAATAGCCTACACCTGTTTTAACTATCTGTTCAGCAAGGATTCATGCAAGACTGTTCATTCAGCAGACTAAACCAAGGGGTCAGGAACAGACATGGAAGTTGAAACACCCATGGGATGAAAAAAACAAAGGGCCCAGTAGCCTTTAGCAATTAGACTTCCATTCATTTTAGCGTCACTTTGACATGAAATAACTTTACATAGGAAGCATGCCATACCTTGATGTTGGCATTGTTGGACACCAGGGAAACCACTACAAAACATATTTGCGGAAATCGGAACTCTGTCGTGCCATTGTCTTGTAAGAAAAGTTTTTCTGGTATTATGCTAAAAATGACGTCACAAACTAGGTGACTGCTAGTAACAGTAGGCGTGTTCGGGTTACAATCCCGTCTGTTTGCGTTTGTCTGCGTCTGTCTACATACGTCAGCAAGAACTCCGCCTCACAGCATGGGCGGGCGTCGGTCAAGTCGGACACAAGTCCTGAGTTTACACCACCCGATCTTCGTAGTAGATGACGGAGAGGTTGTGTGTGGGGGACAAGGAGGGGGCGGGCGGTTGTAGTAGGGTGCATTGAGACTTCAAGTCAAGTCGAGTCTTTTTTTTTAAATAGCACATTAAAAAAACAACAGATGTCCCAAAGTGCTGCACAACACAAGGATGAAAAATAACACGGAAAAACCATAAACCAAAGACCATTATTAGGTATACCCTACTGACACAAAGCAATAAAAACAGAGAGAAAAGACATGTCTTCAAACTGGACTAAAATAACGTACATATAAGATGAGAAGTTCCGTGACAGAGCGCTACACAACACACGTGTCTAGACGTCAACTTTAAACTAACTAGGGCAAAGTTGCATCACCACGGAGGCGTTAGACGGTTGTAGACGTGTGGAAGCAACTACAAGCGCTTGCACGATTTGTCTACATGCACTTAACTCACGTGGATTTTTAGATCATATGACCTTGTCACGTTTTTGTGACATCGCCACGCCTTTCTGGCAAGTCTGACACAAAGTCTAACCATCATGCAACATTTTCATCCCACAATGCATCACTGACTGCAAACGCATATAGGTGCATGTAAACGTTTACATCAACCCGAATACGCCTATTCTGTTGCACAGGAGAAAATTTACCATACTGTTTGAATAACATAGCCATACTCATGCCTGTTTAGTTTTCTGTTCATATTGGGGAAACATTTCCAGTAACATTTCTCACAAAGGCAGCATTGAGTTTGTACATTTTGGTAAGAGGGATCGTTATTTTTATGGATCTTTACCATTCGATGCAAGTGAAGCCCAAAGAAAGACGGCTAAGCTAAGCTATACGCTAGCCTTGTAGGTACATGTTAACTAGCTAGCTCCCTCAACATGCTAACTTGTAAGATTGCCTGGAACCAAAGGTTCGAATCCCGTTCCAGTAGGAAGAATGAGGGTGGGGGAGTAAACAACTGAAGTGCCCTTGAGCAAGGCATCTAACCCCACCTTGTTCCAGGGACTGTAACTGTAACCCTGTACCTTAATATCTGTAAGTCAGTCTGGATAAGAGCATCAGCTAAGTGGAATGTAATTGTAATGAGTAGTTTTCTACTGTTATGGCTACAATCATGTTTACTGGAGTTGAAGGCGAATACTGTACTTGTATTCTACTAACTTTTGTTCCAGGTAGTCTTGCAAGCTACCATGTCAAGAGCGCTAGCTCTGCTTTGTCTTCAAATTTTCCATCTAAGTATTCCTTTCAAATATCCATCTTTGTCATTTTTTTATACATTGTTTGAGGGGAGCCCTAATATGCCAAACGATTTGTGATTTTTGCCTTTTCTTTCAAATGAATTATAACTAATCCCACTTTTTGAGAACAAAGTGTCAAAACACACTTGGAAAATAGCAGATCCTGGATAATATTTCTTATCTTTGAGAGTTTTGTAGTAGGCAAGCTATTTGCCTAGCCTAGCCATTTCTTAATCTAGGCCTATATGCTAATGCATGTAATGTAGTCTTAATATTGATTTCATGCATTAACATAGAAATCTTGATCTCAATTATTTTCATTAGGAGTGTGCATTCTTAGCTTAGGAAAATAGATATGCTAGCTTAGTTGATTATATTTTTTGACAGAAGGTAAGGCTGCTTTATTTGTAATAAAGATTTGAAAAAGACTGATAACAGCTTAAAGGTCACTGCTTTTCCAAGCTCAGAGGTTACAGTTAGCAATATATTAGTTTATGCTAAAACGAGAACTGCTTGTGGTGGCAGCCACTTTGCTACCGTAAGCAATAAAAAACAGGGCTCATGCATTGGTTTGGACTGGAGTTGTTACCGAAGCTTGGTAAACAAAACCAACTGGCAGAGACTGGAAGAAACATATCGGAATATGTACAAATCTTTTTTTCTTTCTTTATTCGGAAAGTGAGGCTGAAGGTGGCCCATCAAGATCAAAAAGAAAAAGTACCTTATATGACAAAACCAAATGTGTCTTTTGCCAGGCTGATCAAAATGATGGCCAACATCTACACAGTGTTGTAACTGTGTCAATGAGCAGAAGGATTATTCAGATCCTGGAAAATGTCAACAATCCCATTTATGTAATTAGAGATACATTTGTAGATCAAGCTCATGACACAAAAATATCATCTGTGGTGCTTGATTAAACAGGTCAGGAAGGAAATTCCTCCAAAATTCCCACTTGCTCATCACCAATTGCCAGAATGACTGCTGATATAGAAACCATAAATGTTACGTTTTCCATTGATCACGGACAGATTATGTCGGAATGATATCAATGAAGAATACAAGGCAATTCTTTTGGAAAACAATGCCAACAAGCTGTCAGAGAACTATAAGAAACATCTAACTGCTGTGATTACTGAGAAAATATATACAGCAATCAGTAGGTCTAACCAACCCTGTAACAGTAATCTAGTGTCATCTCAAAAGACTGTCAGCAATGCTTATGATGACTATGTTCACAATTATTCATGTGAGGCGAATGTCCACCCTGCTATCTGCAACCTTCATTTTGAGGGACTGCATTTAACATCACCCAAAAATGGCAGTTTGAAGGTCAGTTTGACAAACTTTACATTCATTTACAAGAAGTAAGTGACTAGTTAAGTTTATTGAGGATATCAACATTGGAGAAAGTTGTGGAAAAGCCTCCGACATGTACCTCCACCTCACAGCACTCTGGCATTGCTGTCTCACCAATACGTTGCCTTCTTGGCCAAAATAATTCGAGGTAAAGTGTACATAGGCACAACAACCAATAATACACTATGTGTAATTAACAAGGTGAACTTACTCACTGCAACCAGCTGTTAGTCCGGAACAAGTAGACTGATCAACCAATATAGTTGCTCTCAGATGTACCATAAAAGCAGGTGTTTAGCAAGTTCAAGGCTTGGGCCTTCATCTTATGTACACTACAAACACTCTGGAACCTTCTCTTCCAGAAGGCGTTTCATCATATTGGTGGTTTTTTCATCTGACGTATTATAAAAAATAGTAATATTCATCTTCTCAGCAAATTCTTGTTAAATCCTTGTTGACTTTTCTCCCCTTCGCTACAATATCCCTGTATGCCTCCTCCATTGTCTGTAGAAGGGCCAAAGCAGAGTTTGTGCTATTAGTTTTGCTATTAGTGAGGGGTTTTTGCTAAAAGTATAAATAGTTTTAGAAATTGTGCTGTTAGTGTTTAAGCATTTAGAAAAAAACTGTAAATGCGGAGAATAATGTTTACCATTTTGCATCACGTGTTAAATAATGCAAAATGTGTTTTAAGATGAGAATGTGTTTTGCAAAGAGGAATCAGGGAGTTTTGCAAATTGTGTTCTACTATGTGACATTTTTTTAAGGTATTGACAAAAGAGTGAGCAGTTGTGAGAAATAGCTTAAGCAATTTAGAAAGTTGTTCAGCTAATAGGTTTTTGTGCTTTAGCAATTCAGGCAAACTGTGATGTGAGTTTCAAAGCTTAAGTCCGAGTCAAGGATCACACCTAGGCTTGTTACCTTTTCTCTCACATGCTGGTTTAGGTTTCCCAGATTAGAATAGAGAGCCTCTTATTTATCTTTGGGGCCAAAAAGTAAAACCTCAGTTTTCTCCTCATTTTGTACTCATCCATTGTGTAATAGCTGACAAGCAGATTTGAGCGTCTAGGGCAGTGGTTTGGTTTGGTTCGACCGAAATATAAAGTTGTGTGTCATCAGCATAGCTATGAAAGTTTCTTGATGATGTTGCCCAGTAGTATCTAATGAAAAGAGAAGGCAGCCGAGACAACTACTTTGGGTGACCCCAAAGTGCATGCCATGTTTGTTGGATGCATGATCTCTAATATAAACATAAAAATGGTCTTCTTATAATATATGACTCAAACCATTTTAGTACATGACCTGACAAACCTACCCAGGTTTCAAGATAGTTAAGTAGTATGTTGTGGTCTATTGTGTCAAAGGTGGCACTTACTGTAGGTCTAAGAGGACCAAAGCAGAGATCACTTACTACTTCAGTTAGGGCAGTCTTTGTGCTGAGGTTTGCTCTAAAGCCTAATTGGATTTTTTTCTAGAATATCGTTTTTACTTAGGAACAGGTTAAGCTGCCTAAAAACAACTTTTTCTAGCACTTTACTTATGAATGGAAGGGTAGAAATTGGCCTATAATTATTTAGTGTATTGTAATCTAAGTCTAAGGTTTAAGCAGTTTTAAAGGTGATGGGGGAAACAGCTGTGAGAATGGAGGTGTTAATGATCTGTAGTATGAATGAAATGTTTATAGTAAGTGGTTCTAAAAATATTTTTCATAAGGAAGGTAGGGATGGGGTCAAGACTGGAAGTTGAGTCTTTGCTTTGTTTTACAACCTATATATATATAAATATGCTATGACTAATGTGCGTTCAGTTTTCTTTGCTAGAGTTTATAGGTGTGTGCATGTTTTTTTCCCAATTGCCAGGTGTTGTTATGCATGTTAAATGAAAGTGTAATATAATGTGTTTAATGTGGGTCGTTTCAGGGAATGTGGGGAAAAAGCAATTGTGTGCTTTAAGAGGTTGAAGTAGTAATTTTCACTAGGTGGCGCTACACACCAAATGACCATTTATGCACTGAGTTTATGCACATTTATGCACTCATTGGATTGAAGATTAGGTGGATGCAGTGCTTTCTAGCCGAAATCAAAGATGATAAAAAAAGACATCCAGTGTTTCTTTGTGGATTTCCATAGGAAATTCATAAGATTCAAAGCTAAATACTAAATACTACTGCTAAATACTACCTCTGCAATATCAAAGTAATGCGTCCAGGGTCTAGCCACATTACCTTACAGCACTAGTAAAACTAGTTAGAAAATCATGGAGCGGTTTATCAATTGATGTGGTGCAGTGATGTCATGTCCACACAAGCAATGCCAGTGTTGTTTGTTAGATTAATTCTGTTTGTCTTTTGTTTAAATTCACCCTATTGCACTCTCAAAACCATGACATTTTGATCTGGGTTAATGGTTCTGTGTGATTTACCTTGGCGAGTCATGACTTGCTCAGTTCAAATGGAGTGGCACATCCTTTCCTAGCCTGCCCTGGTGGTTACAAAACACAGTGTCCATTGCCAGCCCTCAGAGAGCAGCTATGCTGCTGCCTGAGAGCAGCAGAGGAGCAGTGGTAGGGGAGGAGGAGACATCTGTTAGGCAGAGCATCCAACCTTGTTGCAGAGGGATGCTGGTACCAAGCTGTGCTGACCCTATTACATGACGTCATAGGGCTTTGACACTGGGACAGTCAGGACAAGTGCCTGTCTGGGACATATTGAAAATGTTTAGAAAGATTCTTCAGCTGAAAGACATCAGTTTGTTCACTCTCAGGGAGTCTGCTGTTTTTATGATGAATAATTATTCACTCTACCTTATTATGCTGCAGTCTTAAAGAAAACTGCATATCCAATTATTACTATTATTATTATTGCTGTTGTTAACACAATATGTTAACAACAACAATAATATTATTTTTATAATATAATAATAATCATAATAATAATAGCAATACATCGCAGTACTAACTTGTGTTATTATTATTATTATTATTATTATTATTATTATTATTATTATTATTATTATTATTATCTTATAACTATTCCATGCTTCAGTTACGTCTAGCCCTGTAAAGGTCTAGCCATAGGGTCTAGCTCTAAGATCTGACTGAACACCTTTGATTTTCCGTCGTAAAACAGTGGGCGGAGGAGGAAGTAGATTCGCCGGATGCGAAATGTGTTGTCGAGTTGGTAAATGTGAAAGAAATGATAGTTATTGAAGCTCAGCCCTCTTTACATTGATGCACCCCGGATATATTTCAAAACAACCTCAAAACGAACATTTGCGTCCGCAAGATTCTTTGTTGGTGATTGTGGGGTAAGAGTGAAACCGCTTAATCGACAGAATACACAGGCTAATGCTATTTGCTAAGCCAACCAAGCTAGCTAGCTGGTACCCTACGGTAGCACTGTTACCAAGTTTCACTCAAGACAAGAGGGCTAGCGTAGCATAACGCTGATATCAAGTTGTTCTACCAGATTGGCAGTGTGTGGGTTATGCTGAGATTTACAATGATGTTGCTTAATTCTTACAAAGTTGTAAAATTTCAGATTCAGATAACAGCAGCTAGGGTATTGTATGCAGTTTTATCCCAAGAAAACTACCTAGCCAGCAAAATATTTCTCCAGCTACGTTAGCTTGATGGTTAATTGTGAATGGTGATAGCGGTTAAGTTAGCGAGCCATCTAAAACCCACCGTTCATTGAAACAATAGTCTGGGTCGAGTTATTTCAGTTGACCTCTTGGCTAGCTTGCCGAACATCCAGTGAGCTGGATGGCAAAGAACATGTGTGGCTAAGGGTTAGCGACACTCCTAACATTACCTAGGCTAGTTTGTAAATAATCTCTTTGTATGAAGGATCAGAGCGTTCTTTGTACTTCATCAGTAGGCTACCTATGGCCATTGCTTGCACAATATAACCGAATCTCTTGGGCAGCTGCGTTGGATTTGGTGACATCTCATACTTATAAGACATCAGATTTACAGCATCATACGTTTTACCTGCTTGTTAACGTAGCTGTGAATGTCTCTTATACCAAATAAGTAAATAACTTTTACTTAGTCAAGTTACACCTGCATTACCTCTATAGAAAAACATTCATAAGTAATATCCTTGAGATGTCATTTTTTGTTTAAAAATCATGCCTCTTTAATTCAACGTCAGTATCTTAGTAGCTTTTTGACATGAATGTTTAGTCAGTGCTGTGGGTAGTGATACATGAGCACACAGTCGTTTCGTCTACCTGTGTAGTTCATTCCAAATAAAGTCCGTTTTGCGTCTTGTTTTTTTTTCAGGAACGAAGTTTTGTCTATGTGGGCCACAATCTATGCTGCGCACCAATGGCTGACAATGTGAATGTTTGTGTGGACAATGAAGTGAGTAAATGATGTAATATTTTCAGTTCTCTTACTGTCATCATGTCTGGATAGAGAAACTTATGTTTATGTACTTGGGCATCATCATATAGCCCTTCAATGACAGTGTGCACTTTTCCCCATCCTGCAGTGCTGTTTGCCTTTATGAAAAGGTAGTGTTTTCTGCAAAAATATTAAAAAAAAAAAAAAAACTTAATGACTGTTTGGGTCAGACATATCTTCCATTAACCTGAGACCAAAGTATAGTTTTCCACTCTCCTCCCACCTCACTTACCTTTGCTCCTGAGCACCTGGTAGATCTTGGGCCACACCTACTTGTCTCTTGCCAATATGACATAATCAGGTGTGTCAGATAATTCAAGTATATGTGAAGGGAGCCGCTAGTGTCATGCCTTAACTTGCCTGTTGAGATGTTTGTGCATTCACTGGTCTATTAAGCATTCTCTGTTGAATGATCTTTCTTAAACATTGAGCCTTTTGATTGCATTGTGAATATGTGGGGCCAAAGAATAGGCATAGTGGCATCCTCTAAGTAGGGGCAGAGCAAAGAGTTACAAGTCGTGACACTACCCAGTTACGAGTTTGTGCTTTTTTGACCCCATCCAACTGCTTATCATTCCGGCCTAAAACCCACCTTAAAGCACTGCAGCCGACAGCCAACTGGCTCCTACGCTCTGCCCATGTATCAGCTCTCTATACCAACAACCCCCCACGTCAGTGACTTTCCTATTGTTTTTACAGCAGCCTAACCGTTTTAGCAGTTTTATTTGTAACTGAAATAACTGCTAAATTTGTAGGAACATTTTGATCATCTGCCTGATGGTGTATTACAGATAAGAATTTTGCGACTGTAATATTGCACATAAATATGAAGCACATATTTCGTGTGTGCCCTACTAATTTGGCTGTAGTCATGTACTGCTTAATCAGCCTGTTCAACCGGTTAAATTGGCCCAAAATACTACTTCAGGCTGATGCTAACAAGTACCAATAAGTGTCAACATGCAGACTGCACAGGGAACACGGCGCCGATTTGAGTTCTCATAGTTCACAGAAGGCCGGGTAAGGTTGGAGAGCTGGCTATTGGCTTGGTGTGTTCCCTGGCTCTGGCCTGGCAGGAAAGTAATTGATAAGAGGTGGGGATATTGAGGTGTAAAAAAAGCACCTCCTGTCTCTAAATGTAACCGAGCTCTTCCTGCTCAGTGCAGTGGGGAGCAGCCGCAGCCTGTAACCTTGATCGATGTGGAGGTGGAGAAAAGCTACCAGCTGTCTTTAAACTTATCTGCTTGCATACAATGTGAAGTCTTGAGTTCTTCTTGAGTTCCACCCAGTCCTTTGTTCTTACTAGTGTTCTCTCCAGAACCAAATACATCATCATGGACTGCACTCACCCTGGGCATCTTACGTTGTTATCCTGTGGCAGATCTTACTGTTCCATGAAACCTGAACAAACAGTTTTACATGAGTTTGTTCCCCATATGCAGTTGCCTCCCTTAACAAACATAAAGTTTTAACAACATCTCTCCTAAATTGCATTGTACCATATCACTTTATCCTGGAATTTGTCTAAACTCTGTGTAGTAATCCTTAGACATTTTTCTACCATGTTTGTTTGTTTATTTATATATATATTTATTTATTTGTGTTTTACTCTCCACCATTCTGGAGATGCATTTTAATTATATTGTACTGTACTGTATTCTACACTGTTTCATTCAGTCTCATCTGCCCCCTCTTCCCAGTGTATTGATTGTCTGTTGTGCCCTTCTAAACCAATCCTTCATATCCCTGTATCATGTAACAGGTACATAGATCGCAGGGGGAGCTACGGCAGCGGACCGACGGAGGGTCGTCCAGGCCTGTCTCAGAGAACAATGGGGGTGGAGGCACCAGAGGGGGTGAGGTGGAGCTTAACGGGCAGCCCCCCACTGCCCAGCGGCCGGCTGCCCCTCCGGCCCAGGTGCTGACAGACAGCGAAGATGAGGAGGACGAGGAGCTGACGCTCAAGTACGGCGCCAAGCACGTGATCATGCTCTTTGTGCCTGTCACGCTCTGCATGGTGGTCGTGGTGGCTACCATCAAGTCCGTCAGTTTCTACACGCAGAACGATGGACAACAGCTGTAAGTGAAATTCTTCTGTGTCTGTGCCCTCTATGTAACCCTAGATTTCCACACAGTAAGGCAGTAAAGGAGTGGCTCTCCAACAAATGTACATGGGCTTACATCACGCTTGGCCTCACCACACTGCATTTTGGGCCAGAAGCGTTGTGTTGAACCACCTGCCTCTGGCAAAAAGTAGAAAACGTTGTTTTTCTCCCCAGTCAAAGGACAGCTCCAAGCAGCAGACACGCCTTCCCTAAGGCGTTGCAGTCTAGGTCCTGTGTGAAGTAGGTGTGTAAGGGTAAAAGACAATAGATTCATGAGTAGAGTTTTTTCCCAAAGAGGAAAGCTGCCTCACAATAAGGGAACGTCACAGTAATGGCAAGGTCATCATAATGGGTACTTGTAAAAGGTATTGAAATGCTATGGCATAGCTTAGGGAATATTTGCTGTTTTCATCAGTCATGAGATATCCTCTGAAGCCACTAGATGGTGACATTAAGTAGCCTGGAAATGAAACTAGAGAGTGCTTGTGAGATATCAGATGGAAGAGACCTGACTGCTCTAAAATTATATGCCTCAACTTCAGCAGTCCTCCCCTGCATTTGTTTAAAATGGTTCAGTGTATATCTTTTGAAATAGGCTATACCATGCATTATATACCATGCTTTTTCAAACGTTGCATCTGATGTGGCCACACATCTTGAAACACCCAGCGCTTCTTTTTTTTGGTGTTGTTTATTGAGCTTGCGGCCTTGTTAGGTGGACGAATAAGCATTGGCTTGCGGCTAACCCCTAGTTGAGTCTGTCATTTGTGTCTGTTCGCCTACACAGGCTATACACTCCGTTCCGAGAGGACACCGAAACCGTGGGTCAGCGGGCCATCAACTCCATTCTCAATGCCACCATCATGGTCACCGTCATCGTTGTCATGACCCTGGTGCTGGTGCTGCTGTACAAGTACCGGTGCTACAAGGTGGGAGCCAGCAACCAGCCAGCTGGGCCTTCTGGGGGGGAACCGCTCACTGCAAAGTGCTCATTAAATGTGGCTTGGCGGTTTTTAGATTTTGTTGCACCACCCTCTCATTCTGATTATTGTAGCGATTATGAAGGGTGTTCACAGCAGAGGTATTTTTAAACATGGGGCACACACACACACACACACATACAGAAACACACCACTCCTATGGTTTCCAAATGTATATGTCTACTCTGGCAAACACATGATCCTATAGCCAAGCTGGGTAGCAGAAGCCTCCACCCATGCACAAAGTCCTGGATTTAATCCAGGATGTGATTATGCTTATGCGTTTCCTCTATGCTACACAGTTTTGATGGAAGTGTTTTGTAAACAAAGTAGCACTGCTTATGTTGCTGTGGTCCTGTTTTTTCACCAAGGGTCAACAATAACACTAATCCCATAGCTGAATGTTCTAAAGACATCGGTTTAAGTTGTTTCCAATCACATTGACATTTACAGAATGAGAACTCCCTAAACTGACGGCTCCCACAACTTCCAATTTTGGTTTCATGCTGTTGTTAATAAATTCCTAAATAAAATAATAATATCCAAAATGTTTATAATAATATAATATAATAATAAAATCCAAAATGTTTACTATGTAGGCAGCCAAAACAATGTAACTCACACCCTAAGTAGTGCCCTATACAGTGAACAAGTAAACATTACAGATAAAGCCTAAGTGTGACACGGTGTGGTAACATATGCAAATAAATCTGATTAAGGCAGTAATTTGTGTATTCAGAATTCTGAAATATCTCAGTTTATATGCCATGCAGAAATCTGATTTCAGTGGGATTTCCCGAGTTGCATATCAATCTCTAATCTAAGTAAAGTGAATAATTAGTTTGAAATCAGGCTATTTGTTTGCATGTAACTGCAGTGTGAAGATTTGTCCAGTTCTTACATATCCAGTCTGTGTCCCAGGTGATCCACGGATGGCTGTTCATCTCCTCCCTGCTTCTGCTCTTCTTCTTCTCCTTCATCTACCTGGGGTGAGTGTGCTCTGCACCTTCGTTTGTCATAGTCTGAATCCAAAATGGTCACTCACTATATATAGCGCGGGGCCACGGTCAACGCTCCCTGTCCAAGCTTTTAACCTAACTAAAGTGTGTATTTTTTTATCCCTGCCACATAATTTACGTAACCAGTGTGTAGTTGTAGTTGCTGAATGTTAAATTATAAACCACAAAGGCTACAAAACACTATGTAAATTTTGGCCAGACTTTAACGCAACTTTTAGCATTTACTTAAATTTTTTGTGAGTGAATTGTAATGACCAAAAAGATATAGTATGTAGTTGTATTTGCTGAATGCTAAATTATAGACTAAATAATATGGTTGAGTAAAATTATGCTTAAGTAAACTGATGAAGTAAAACAGGCCATGTGTAATAAAATCAGTCCACGCGCAGCATAAAGCAACGTGGGGACACAACCGCGATGTAACCTCAAATAGGTTACAAATGCAGCATTCATAACTTCAGAAATCGTTTAAGTGGAACTGATGGATTCCAAGTGGATATATTGGCATGGCTATTTCATCTCTTGCAACTGTGATATATATTGCACTGCACTATGTGGGATAAAGTGCAAAGTTAGCCTGGTAAACCAGCCCCTCAAAATTCATTTTGTACAGAGGGTTTGGCTGTGCTGTATTGAGAAACGTTTTCTTCCAGGAGGTGTAGATTCTGCTGAAGTTTAAAACAATTGGATTTGTCTTTACCCAATCGGTAACGTCTGGTCCTGACGTATGCAGTTAGTCTGGCTATACGCCTGACTATGCACTACAATTCAAATGTAGCCTACAAAGTCAACGTCATCGCTCACAAACACTCCCGCTGTTCGCTGATTGGTTAGGCAAGATTCTGTCTGAGAAAACCATGTCAGTGGAACCTCAGCCAGACTCTCTGTACAAAATAAAAGATGAGAGTTGTGCGAGGAACACAGTGACGCACAGACAGACGTTCCTTGCATTTATAGTTAGACTAGTGCAGAGCACCTTGATGCAGCTGTGTTGTGTGAACGAGGGAGTGACACACAAACAAAAGGCAATTGAAGCTTGTTTTACAGATGTAGTTGCCATTTGTTGGCCTAACAACATGAAACTTGGCCCTGCACTTACTTGTGCCATTAGCAAGACGCCTACCAAATTTGAGCTCAGTGGAATGAATGGTTCGAGAATTGTGCGTGGAACAGAAAGAGTAACACACACACACACACACACATACACACACACACAGAGTGCCACACAAACAGACATTCCTTGCATTTATAGATGGATGCCTACAACTGATGTGAATAAGTTAAAATGGAATCACGACTACTAACACCTGTGCAATCCTAACGCGCCCTCTCCATCCCTCTACCCAGGGAAGTGTTCAAGACGTACAATGTCGCCATGGACTACATCACACTGGCAGTGATCATCTGGAACTACGGGGTGGTGGGCATGATCTGCATCCACTGGAAGGGCCCTCTGTTGCTGCAGCAGGCCTACCTCATCATGATCAGTGCACTCATGGCGCTCGTCTTTATTAAGTTCTTGCCCGAGTGGACGGCCTGGCTCATCCTGGCCGTCATCTCTGTCTACGGTAAGGTTCCAGCAGAGGATGTTAAAGGACCTAAAAAAACGTATAGGCCGCACGTGCCACAACACCACACCACCCTAAAAAAGGCCCTTTTAGTTGGATGATGGTTTGGGCATTTGCTTGATTTTTGCCTTTGATGGCTTTGAGATCGTTATATATAGACTTGGTAGGGCATTCCAGAAGCCCCCCTCAGGAGCAAGCTACAGGGTTTGGTAAGCCAGCTTACCCATGTTGAAACATCTTCGGCAGGAAGCCCTGAGGCAGGGGTGTTTCTGAAGGCAGCCCTAGCTCATAACGTGGATAAGCTGGGAAGACTGTTTTTGTGCCAGACAGGCGGTTTAATAGTAAACAGAATTACAGAAACTATGCTCAGTCTTCTTTGGAGTAGGTTACATTATGGTGGGCAAGTGAAAGCTGAGCTCAAATGTACTGACACAATGAACTAGGTGCTCCTGTGAACTAACAAAAAGAGTCCCTTGTGAATGTTCTAGTATCTCTCAATCCCCAGGGGTGAACCAATCTTGTGTTTGCTAAAATTCTGAGGAAATGCTTTACTAACAAGTGTGTCATCTTCAAAGTGTGCTGCTGCTGTTGAACATGCAGAATAATAGATGTTGCTCAAGGCTGCTTACTGGCACTGACATTTCAGACAAACTACAGAATCCAGCACTAGCATAAACATGGGTGTATCACACACATATGTAAAGATCAGAAAGGAACATGTTTCTATCAGGCTGGACAAGTCAGGGCCGGATATGTTTGGAACGGAAGGATCTCGGCGCACAAACAGGAAGAGCAGATGTTTGAAGGGGGGAGAAATTCTGGTTTCGAGAGAAACTTGAAACTAAAGGGGAAGATGTCCCAGGTTTTGAGCAGACTTCCTGTAAGAGCACAATGTGTGTCTCTTCAGATTTGGGCACAATGTCAGCAGGCGACGTTGTGTGTTTGGTCACAGACACAGGAATGCTCTTGCGATATATTTAGATGACATCTCCAAACGGAAAGCCCAGCTGTGGGACATCAGTAGAAAGCACTTGTGTGTGTGTGAGAGAGACAAAGCTCTGCTCTAGCATAAACTCCCCCTTGATGTATTGTTTGTTTGGGAGATTTAAAAAAAATGGCTCAGTTTACAAGTTGAGGCTGATTTTCTTTGTTGTGTGGTTTGGGACATGTTTTGATCTGTATGTTGATGGGCACTGTCTGGCCAAAACAATTGCCACCAGGATTTAAAAAAATAGATATGTGCACCTTTCTTTGAAAAGTACTGCAGTGATGAATACACACTAGGTGGCAGTAAGTTGAGGTCAGGGCTCATTGGGTTCAAATTGTGAACCAATGAGTTGGGCAGCAAAAGAAATCATTTCCAGTTGTGGACTGCAATCTGGATCTTTTGAGAGTCTTGAGAGGGTGTGCTGGGAACGATGATGTACTGGTTCGATTCTCCCATCGCCAGTGCAAGATAATAAGCTGTATTAAATGAATGAGCACGTCATAATCAATGCTAAAGGTGGTCTATCAACATGTTGAGTATGAAACTTTTTTTTAGTTGGGGAGTGTATAAATCCAGCGTCTCTATGCAGTAGATTTTGAAGGAAAGATTTTATCTTGAATTTTATAATGAGGTTTAAATGTCATCCTTCCTAGATCTTTTGGCAGTACTCTGTCCTAAAGGGCCACTGCGCATTCTGGTGGAGACAGCACAGGAGAGGAACGAGGCCATCTTCCCAGGCCTCATTTACTCCTGTAAGTACTACATACGTATTTGCTGCTCCCTATAGCTCTCTTTCTACCCCTCCTTCCCTCTCTCTCCCTTTTTTCTGTCTTTCTTGCTCTTTCTCTCCCCTTCACCCCTCCCCCCCCCACTCTGTGTCTCCCTCTTACTTAATCTTTCTCTTTATGTATCTGTTTTTTATCTTTTCTCTGTCTCTCGCCCTCTCACTTTTTCTGTCTTTTCTGTCTAAAGTGCTCACTTATGTTGTATGGGTCACTTGAGACTAAAAAATGTGGTTTTGAGTGCAAAAAAAAATCGTTGTTGTAAAACGTCCTGTTTTAAACAGGAATTCTGCATTTTAAGTGTGTTTTCCTAACATTGTATTGTTTGTGGTGTTCTGCCAGCGACCATGGTATGGCTGGTAGGCATGGCCGACAATGTGGAGACCAAGAATAATTCCACCACGCCCTCCCAGAACGACGGCCAGGGTGAGTGTGCTGACCAGGGTGAGTGTGCTGCCAGCCCGCCCCACTGAAAAACAAAGCCAACAACAACATGGAAACAACATGGGCATATAAGAACATGGCACTTGTCCTCAGCCCTAGACTGACTGCAGCATGTGAACTGTAGCACCTTGTTCACACATGCTGACACAGCCCTGCAGCAAATGCACACACTATCAGCACAGGCTCCCAGCCAGGGCACGTGAGCACACACACGGTGACAGTCAAAACTTCCACTTGGCCCATGGCTCTCCACTGTTATAGTCACCTTCTCATCCAGCCTCTTCAGTTTAAGGAAAATCATTTTAAAACCTTGCTCTGATTTGAATGTCATTTGTTTTTGGATGTCTGGTTGTATCTGCAGCATAACAGAATTATGAAATTGATAACCATGTCAAACAAAATGACATCATAAATACTGTATCTGTGCATCAGTGTAATGTCTTTATATAAAGCAGGCATGCTGAGGCCAGCAACAGCTTAGTCCGGTATTAAATTCAATTTATATTCATATATTTAAGTTGATTTAGGTGCTGAGGTATTTGTTCTTGTTCAACTTAACAACCCTCTTAGTTGCTGTTTATAAATAGGCTCCTTGCTGTAATGAAATTAATGAATTACGCTACTCCCCTAGAAACACCAACATAGCACACATGCCTCTTTGCAGTTCACCCAGTGTACCCTACTTTGCATTTACCTTTGGCTGACTTTCCCTGCAACCCTGTCCCTGCAGCAGTGCCAATGACGCCAACCAGCCAGGGCGAGGACGATGGCGGCTTCACAAGGGACTGGGTCGGCCAACAGGAGCAGCAGCTCGGCCCGCTCCAGTCCACCGACGATACGCGCCGCGAGATCCAGCAGATGCCCTCCGCACGGCCACCAGCAGATGACGATGAAGAGAGTGAGTTTTATTTTTTTGCCGAAAAAAAAAAGGGAGCGAAAAACGATCGCTGGTCAGACCTGGAAGGCATAACAGCCTTGTGGGCTGTCCAACCTCAAAAGACAGATTGGATAGACTAGCGAGGATGCAGAGTCATGCTAAATTTCGCCAACAGGGTTTTTTTTTTTTAAACCCTGCTGTGACTCAGGCATTTAGAAACATTTGCTTCCAAAAATTAATCAAAGAGAGCACATCACTGTGCTGTTTTCTATTAGGTGAATTTTGATTATAGTTCAGGAAGGATGCAGCACTTTATGCAGATTATACTTTTATGCATTTGTCTGTTCATTAACATTTGGCCCAAAAATCAAAAGGCAGGTTTTTGATAAGCCATTGCTAGACACCTAAAAGAAGGACTAAATCATTCTGAAAGACTTGCACAACATGACCTCTCCTGTAAATGGAGGAATCATTAATACAGTGCTCTGCACTGCATTGTTAATTCATTACAGCAGAAAAATAGGATTACATGTTAATAAATATAATGAAATGAAATTATTTAATATTTTAATCTGCCATCTTTCAAATTCCATATGTGTGATGTGTGTTAAACTTTGGTGCACATGGGATGGCTGCATTCAAACTGGATTTCCAGTCTTTTTCACCTTACTTTCTATTAACTTCTTATAAACTCCACTGCGGAATTGGAAAGGTTCTGCTTTTCTGAAACATGTGTGCTGTGGGACACATTGCCCAAAATTAGGCAGGGGCAGGGTGCAATCATGTCCTCGAGTCTGTCAGTCTATCTGTAGCTGTCTTTTTTTCTGCTCCTCCCAAGTCTCTCTTGTCACACTAGCTTTCATCATTCACTGCTTTTGAGGTATTTTTACGGCCCAATTTTTTTTGGCACAGTATGTGTGTGGCGTGACGGCCATTCGTTTTGCTGCAGGCACGCGTCGGCATGGTGGCAAGCAAAAAGAAAAAGCCAGCAGCAAACGGGAAGGGTATTTTTAAAGAAAGAAACTGATTAGGGCATCATCGCCTGGGCAAATTACTGGGCGCGGAGTTCTCTCTGCGCTTTCATCTGCGATTACAGCCACCGCCTGGCCTCCACAATACAGACACCATAAAACACAGTTCCCAGACCAGAGTTTTCTCAGTAATTAAGGACAGACATGCTCTGCAGCTGTGGGGTTAACGAAGGGGTTTTCACTTTTGTGTGTGTCAATGTATATGTGTCTGTATGTGTGTGTAACACGTGCGCGTGTGTGTTTGTCTGTGTTTGTGTGTGTGTGTGTGTGTGTGTGTGTGTGTGTGCGTTTGTAGGGGGTGTGAAGCTGGGCCTGGGAGACTTCATATTTTACAGCATGCTGGTGGGGAAGGCGTCAGCCACGGCCCATGGGGACTGGAACACCACTCTGGCCTGCTTTGTGGCCATCCTGATTGTAAGTCAGCTGCTCTTCAGCACAAACACTCCCACCACCTCTGCCCAAGCACCAATCCCTGTGCCATTTTCACATGAATATGCAACTCATTCTCAGATCACTGTTCGACCGTTGATTGTTTTCAGTATGGGAAAACCTTATAATACATGTCTTGCACATCACACACAACCAGGAAAGTCAGCTCAACAGCAGAGAGGCTGGTGTTTTTTTTTCTGGGAGTTGAAAGAAAAAACAAAAAAGGGCTGTGCATGTAGTGTGTAGAGAGTGACCAAAAACAACATTTAGAAGATTTTGGCGGTATTTACACTTGCACAATGTGTGCTACTTCTTTGTCTACTACTAATGTACAGACAGACAGAAGGAGTTGGGAACAGTTGCATCAAGAGTCTGTTTTGTACAGTGAATGCAAATAAACCCTCTTTATGGTTGCCAGTGACCCAAACACTGACTGCATATGGTTAGCTGATAGAAAGATTGCAGATTTAAGCCATGTCATTGGGGATCCACAGGAATGACCATAGTAAAAGAGAGAAGCATCATTGAATAAGAAATCAATTTCCTCCATTTCCCTTCGGAATGAATAAAGCATCCATCTATCCATCCATCTTTGCTAGGAATCTACATTCTACATTCTGCATTCCATTTCTTGGGACATGTATGATTGCTGTTTGCAATGAGATTTAACAAGAAAAAAAGTAGTTATAGATTTTTTTTTTGCTTAAATAATACCTGTTGCTTGGACTATTCATTCTCCTCATTGAGAACAAGAGAAAGGTATTGATAAGTGTGAAAGACCTGATTTTTTTTTTTTTTTTTTTGTACCAATGTAGGTTACTTTCAAATCAGGTGAACTCAGGAAAGTGGCTAGCAGCTATGCAACATTTGACCTTAAAAACTCAGGAAGATCAGCAGCATCAGGCCAAGGCTGCAAAATCCTTGTGCCTTACAGAACTAGGCATTGTTGGGGCTATGATGCTCCATCCTCTGAATGTGACCATGTGATGCCACCCCCAGTGGGAGGGAGAGAAAGACAGCTGCGTAACGATTTGTTTCCTGTGTCATATGTTGATTTTAGTTAGCAATGTGTTGTTATTTACAGGGTGAAACATGGCAATAGTTGTCTTTTTATCAATAGGAAGGCAGCAAATGAGTTTGAGAAGTCATTCTAATGTTATGATATTAATTACTTATAATTAGACAATGTTGTGTAATGCCAGAAGATGCAGACAATTTTATCTGCAATGTAGGCTTATTTACCACCGTGTGTGTGTGTGTGTGTCTGTCTGTCTGTCTCCTCCCAGGGCCTGTGTTTGACCCTCCTGCTGTTGGCTATCTTTAAGAAGGCGCTGCCTGCACTCCCCATCTCCATCACGTTTGGTCTGGTCTTCTACTTCGCCACAGACAACCTGGTACGTCCCTTTATGGACCAGCTGGCCCTACACCAGTTCTATATATGACATGACCTGGGACTCAGCCTCACCCTCACCCTGCACAGATGCCCACACATACACAAATAAGCACACACACACACACACACACACACACACACACAAACACAAACCCCACTACCACTCAGGGGCCCCCTCCTGGCCCTTCACCGGGGACTTCTGGGTAAAAGAAGACTACCCATGCTTCCCTGCTGGATGCGTGACTAAACTAAACTGGACCTTTTTTTCACCTTGTATTTTTTTTTGTTCGTTTATTCTTTTGAGATTTGCCTCTTGTTGTGATGTGCTTTCAGCACGATAAAATCCTCATGCAAGACCACCCGAGAACTGCTCCTTCACTGGTCTTCCAGCGGTCCTTCGCTGGGACAGCAGGAAAAATACTTCCGAGGCGTTTCCTGTTAAACACAAACATTTTTTTTTAACCTCTTAAACGAAAAACCTTACCACTTCAATAAGCATTACAGATTTGTGGTTCTTTAACATTTCTTCTGTAATTGTTATAACTGGATGAATCATGCACCTTTTTGTTGAATTGTTCAAGTTTCAATTTGACTTCCAGTGTTTTTTTCTTTGCTTTTAATTTGCCCATGGATTCAGTGTGTACTTTGTTGCCCTGTACTGGACCCTGCTGGTTACTTCCCCCTGCTCATATATAGAGTGCTTCAAACCAAAGCCCTCTAGGAATTGGATCTGGCTTTCCCAGCAAGTGGTTTGCCTGAAAGGGACGGATGTTGTTTTGAATAAAAATGGATATGGGGAAGACGGCCACAGACATCAAATATGGCGTAATGGGTACTTTTCTAAGCCTTCTTACACCTCTTCTCGTCTAGTCGACGTCATGTGATCACTAATGCGTCGCATGGTCTGGAACACTACCCAGTGTTGTGCTTTTTGAGAAAAATCATGTGGATGTTACCATATGGAATGTACCCGTACATAGAGTCCTTCCAAGTGACCAAAATGAACTGCCCACATGACCGAGAGAGCGAACCTGCGCCAAAGGTTTTTTTTGGTTTGTTTTGTCTTGATTTTTTTTTGTTGTTAAGATTATGTACTGGTTGATGCTGTGACTGTTTTTTCTTCTTTTTGTGTTTGTTATTGTCCTTTATTTTTGTTTTGGATGTCTGTTTCGTTTGCTGGTACAGTTATACACTTGGTGGCAGGCTTGTTCATCTCTTACTAGAAATGGGCATCAAGATGAATTCATGTAACAATTTTCAAGTAATACTTTTTAATTTTGTAAAAGCGAAGCAGAAAAGGCAAACACTGTTTTTTTATTGGTTTGTATCCTTTTCAGGAGGTTATGGAATAAACGAGATATGTGACTGAGCAGTGTTGCTTCACTGTTCTGTTAAAACAGCTTTTTCTTTTAGTCCACTGTGTTTACAACTTAACCAGCAGCAACAACTTAACCAGCAGGAATCTGGCGTGATTCCTCACTGGTTGGTTTCTCCTAAGCTCCACATTTATGAGTTTATGACAGCATTTAGGGGTACAGATCCCAGCTTCAGGAAGTAAAAACCCTGCCACATATTTGGTCCAAACATTTTCATAACCAGCTGGTCCTAATGAGTGTGCGAATTATAATCATAAGGTTTATTAGCTAATGAGTGAAATAACCTCTGTTAAATGCATGGGCAGAAGGAATGCATAGAATGTTTTTTTTATTTTCTGAACCTGGGACCACCACCTCTGATTGAGTCTCTCATGACATGCTGTACCCATACTGAATTCTAAAGCTTGCTTTTGTGTGGTCGGGTGCCTTAGCCATGTCACACAAGGAGAGTGATTTCACTGACAAGATAAATACCCAAAACCTGGTTAAATGAGTAGTTTTTGACTTCATTAGGGTATTATATGTTGTGTTATGGTTGGTGACTCCCAATGCTGTGTTGTTACCATGATGAATGTATCTCCAAATACTCCCCATCTCAGAAAGGTCACCATATTACTAAATGAATAAAAATGGAAATGTACAGGAGACCCAATTATTCTTAGGTTGGGGTGACAGAAGGTCCCACTGTCTGCATTTCCCCAGTCCTGTCCCATGCTTCATGGCATGCAGCCAGGTGTTGATGAAACAGACATCTCTCGTCTGAGGGGGGAAACGTGGGAATTCCATGGAATATTGGTCCTCTGGCATTCCATGTCCCTTCACTTTGCCAAATGACTGGCTGAGTGGGACTGGCATACTGCCCAGAAATGGAGAGGCATTTACCGTGGCAATGGGGGCTGCCCAGCCTACCAGGCCCAGATGGTGACTCCATCGTAGTTTGTTTACCATGGTGGGGATTCATGATTAGCCTGGTAAACCAGCCTCTCGTACTTCATTTCGTACAGAGGGTATGGGTGTGGTTTCATTGACATGGTTGTCTCAAGCAGCATCGTGCCTGATCAATCAGCGAGCAGTTTCTTCCTGGAAGTGTAGATTCTGCTAAAGTTCAGAACGATTGGATCTGCCTTCACCCAATCACTAGCATCTGGCCGTGACTCCCTCTGTTTGCTGATTGGTCAGGTAAGATGCTGCCTGAGACAACCATGTCAATGAAACTATATCCAGACCTTCTGTACGAAACCAGGCTAAGTCATGATTGCGTCACACAACTAATTGTACAACTCCTCAGCCAGGTAGAGAAGTTTATTATTATTATGTATTAACTGCACAGGTAGAACCAGATTGTAGCTTCTAAAATCCTGGTACCCTATCACTGGTTCTAGAGAGATAGTATCGATCACATGAGGAAATAACATTTAAATTAACTTAATAGGTTCCAGGTGAAGTAGGTTTTTGCATATCAAATGTAAAAGGTTTAACATTATTCAATCTATGTCCGCTCCATTTAGTTCTTGGCAGTTGTAATCTATTGCTCTGAACCATGAGGAAGTGTGTAGTGCCTCATTGGCTGATTCCCACAACCTCTCTAGGTGAGCCCAGGCTTCTCAGATGTTCTGAGCCATGCTCCATACGCACTAGTGCCCAGGATAGCTGCACTAAGGAGATTATTCAGAATAAACCTGTTGTTGAAAGGAGTCAGGGTTATCACATGTGGGTGGCACCTAGGGAATAGGATTAGACTCCACATAGTCCCTAGACTAGACACTCAAAGTTGACTGGACTGCCAGACTGTTAAAGGGAGTCTGTTTGTTCGGTCCTGTCTGTCCACCTTTGCTGGCATTGCTTGCATCTATTTTGCCAGCATCACTGCCTGCTGTCGTCTCACCCGCAAAGAAGCAGCAGTCAGCCATTGTGATCACATCAGCAGATTAGCAGACATGTCCAAGGAGAAGTTGGAGGGCCTGGTCAAGCGCATGGAGGCCACGCTGTCGGAGATGGAGCAGCTGAAATTTCACTGCAGCCGGCAGAGTGAGGAGCTCAGCCAGCTGGTGGTGGAGCTGCGTCGGGAGAACCAGGAGCTGGCCCAGAAGTACGAGCAGCTCGCTGCCAACATGAAGGAGGCCAAGGAGATCATCGAGCAGCTGCAGGACACCAAGTTCGCCTTCGAGGCGAAGGAGAGACAAGCACAGAAGCTGAGCAGGCAGCTCTGAGGCTCTTAAAAGGAGAGGTGGCAGCTGAGCTGCTTCTTCGAGATGAGCTACCCATAGCCAAATTTGATAGAATGCTACTAGCTATTTAACCCTACTTCTTACCCTAACCTTAATCCTAACTTTCCCCGAATGCGCTTGCACGGTAGCCTAACTCAACAAGTAGCCAAGTTCGACAGAGTACGGGCAGTGGCAGGAAGTATGGGAGAGAAGATTCAAAATGAGCATGTAGGACACTTGGGATTACCATATTTTGAAGGAAATTGTTTTGAAGGGGCATGAAAAAAAGCCAGAGGAGAAAGGTAAAAAAAATGTTTTGCTAGACTGGTTTGAGCAAACAGCAGGGTGGTATGCCAATGTGGAAGGCTTGTGTTTATAATGTGTGTGATATATATATTTATATTCTGTACATGTGTATGTCTGTCTGTGTCCATATCTGACTGAGGAGGAGACTAGTGTAAACTTAAATCACTCCAAAGTTAAAATTTAAATGCAGTCTCTCAGTTTTTCTTTTTAAAGCTTTGGTGGACTGTAATGAGTGAGGCACCAAATTGGAGGTTTACTGTTTCACCGGCGGATGTGGAATATGTGGTTTATAGCCGGATAGGGGCCCCTGAAAGGTCTCGATGTACATTGTGAATAAATGTACAGAACACAAGTGCCACCAAGAAAAATGAAGGATGGCCACTATTTTTCTAACAAAGGGTATTACACTCAACATTACTGGCGTCTGTATTTCTATGTAGCCTTTGCAATGGTTGTTTTACTGACAAGGCTCTCACAAAAGGAGTGCCTCAGTTTGTGAGATACAGCCCATTTCCTATGAAGACATCCTGACAAATGATTCCTGCCATGCCACACTACTCCCCAAAGATTTCAAGAAGAAAATGTCTGTTTGACTCTGTTCTTTGTGAATGTGTACATTTGTGTCTGTTTTCATGTAGGACTGTTATGTTACATTTTAACAAACATGAACAATAACAACATATCCTGGCTAATATCGGTAGTTTATATTCTTTGACCGCTTACGATACATGAAAAGGCTCAATATAGCTAAACTAATGTGAACATACCCTTTCGAAGAACTCCAGTAGTGGGAGGGGTTATTAGTTGTCCAGTGGTCATGTGTTAAAACTTAATCCTGTTTTCTGTATCCTTACCAATGCCATAACTACTCGCATCACAACACTAAGCTTAACATGAACACAGGTTAACACCGAAGTTGCAGTGCCTCCTGACAACATCCTCGCTATATTAAACAACAGTCTGCTGAATTTCTTATACCCAAACTGGCAAGTCATAACCAGTTAAAAGAAACATTTACACCCTTTGAAACATCCACATCCATTATAAATGGTGTTCCATAATTGCAGTTTGGGTTTTTTTTTTTTCGAAAGAGAAACTTTTGGCTGGGGCCATATTGTGCCCTCAAACCCCACCTCTTCTAAGAGGGTAGGGCATGAGTCGGTTTGGGAAAAATATATAGGCCCCAGTGTTTTTCCTTAACATAGAAGCTACTGTGGCTCTTGAGGTTTCTTCTATAAAAAGAGATATGTGTGTGTGTGGTTCTTGTGCTATGTTTTATCTGTGCGCAACAGTAATTCACACATCAATATTCACAAGTTCGCAGCTATTTATTTCATTGATGGGACTTAATAAAAAAATGTCATTTCAGGTGTGGGAGTGACATGCAAACTTACCTTCCATCAGTTTTCAATTAAAAACCTTTTAGTCTTTGAAACTGATAAGTTAACCTAGGGTAGGCCTACTGAATCTGGAAATAAATAAAATTTCAGTGAACATTTGAATGTCATGTGACATGTGAAAATGGCAATTATAATCACTGCTCATTTGTAATTGAGGGCCCTATTCCCAGAAAAAAAACCTAATTTGTAATCAGTTCAAGGAATCATCCGAACCTTTCTTTTAAAGGTTGACTCCCATTCATCAACCTCTCATTACATTTTTTTAATTACTGACGCTACAACTGAGACATACTCAAAATCCCGTGCGCACCCAATGGACATACATACTCAAAAGGACATGTTCATTAACAGTTATTTTTACAAACTGAAATTATAGCTTCTCAAAAATGTATCCACATTTCAGTCATCGCCACAGTATAATTGCGTTGGACACGCCGTGATTTGTCAACTTACACAGGGGTGGCTCAACAAGTTGCTTCCAATCCATCTCATTTTTCTCTGGAGGCGTGTGAGAGAAAATCGACTTGACATCGACCCTTGCTTGTCAGAAGTAAATGGCCATCTGACTGTTCAGACGACTTTACTGAAAGGGACCTTTATTCATTGGGTAGACTATCGAGGGACGATCCTCCTAAGAACGTTGTAAACGTCCGCCTTTACTGAGCTGAAAAGACCAGGTGCACAGAGAACTCAGCTCAAGTGGTCGGGTAAGTTTGCTAAATTGTTTGTATTTTCCCGAATGACAGCCTTGATAAGAGATGCAAGCTTACAGTATAAATAGTTGGGTTTTTTGTATTTTCTAGAAGTTTTTAACAGCAGACCTCATTTTCTCTTTCAGTTTGCGATTGACACGTAATGCCGCTTGCCAAGTCAAATTTAAATTCCGTAGGCTATTTTTTTTTTTTGATAAGTTATATTCAGTTTTAAATGTGCTACAAATGTGCTACTTTAGACAATAACAATAATAATAATAATTATTATTATTATTATTAGGCTATTATTATTATTATTATTATTATGCATCAGGCTACTGTTATTCAGCAAATTGAAAACATGCTTATCAGTCGAAATGCTTCAGCATTGGTGATGTAACAAACATGATACTAGTTTCAATGTTGAAGAAGTTGGACAAATCTTGTTTTATAGGCTTTGTTTGTGTGGTTGACCCGAAATATTGACTTATGTGTCAGGAAAATGAAGGGCTACTACACATTACTGACGCTTTTAAATATTGCCCAATTGTTACTAACAACCCTTCAACTTCTTAAATACACAAACAAGAGAAGAATTCCTAGTAGGATAATTTGTACGGCCAATAATATCAGTAAGGCAGCATCTCTTGTTTTAACTGCGTGGAAATACCTTAAAGTCGCATACATTTTTGACGCTCTCTGATGATGACGAAATGATGCGCATACTGCAATGTTTAAAACTGTTTAAAAACTGTTTTTGGGGTTATCCTGTATATCGTAAGGGACTTTTGTTGTGTGCCTTGTCTTTGTAGATATGATTATCTAAAGGAACCACAATGCAAAATCAATGTCTTGCAACATCCATGCTGTTATAAGTCTATTACTGACATTCCCTAACGTGCGTTCATGTACACTTGTACTATAAGGATACAGTGGCAATTCTTACCACCCCAAAATTAGCTGCCTTTCTGGCAGTGTGTATGTGTGGTGTGTGTGTGAGAGAGTGTTCCAGTATGAGCACGAGTGTTTGCTGTGAGGAAATGTTCACTCATTCTAAGTGCCATCCCAGTTGCATCACAGTGCCGGGAACCACCTCCCCTTGACAACTTGGGGGGGGGGGGCACAATTGACTCAGTGGAGCTCCTACTCTGAAGCCCTGACACAGACTTGGCGTCTTTTCTGCACTGAGACTAAAAACAAGCCTCAACTCAGTCCAATTACCAACTATCATATCACCTGGGCCTGCCACAGTCAACACCCCAGTCTGCTTGGCACACTGCTGGGGTAGTTGACACTGTGTGACTACCTGTCTGTATATCGGCTGTTGGCCATATGGTCACATGGGTTTTGACAGTGACAGTCCTAAACGTGGTTCTGTCCCATTCCCCCTGTCCCTCTTCAGTTATTTTGCCGCGAAAGTAGCCATTGAAAAACAACAGCTGCATCTGGTTCACACAGAGTGCACACTTGTAAATGTTTGATATCAATTAAGCATTTGGGAAGACATTGTGTTGCATTTATGGTCAATTGGTTCTATGCCAGATACGAGATTTTCTTGTTAATTGTGTTGTGGATGAAGAGCTGTTGTGACAAATGCATTGACTGCCGATTTTTAAAAATCAAACCGTAAAGGCGTTTTAATTCACCTATATGGACTCTATGGGTTGTAGTTGGCCTGTATAGTTCTTGGGTGCATAATATGTGTTCTGACTAAATTGCAGTAAAAATGTGAGTTATTTTAATGTGGCTCATCCATACATCTGCATAACAATGCCATTTGCTGGGATGTTTATGACTATTATGCATTTTAGATTTTGTGCTGGTATGCAAATGATAGCTTAAAAGCACATTTGTTTAACCTCAATCTTAACTCTTTAACAGTGAACCATGAAGATGCTGTTTACTTTAGCTGCTCTGCAGCTGCTTCTTGCTCCAGTATTTTCGGTGAGTTCCCTGCTAGATTCCTCCTCTCATAATAGCCTATGTTATGTCTGTTTGTCTGTTTCTCACATGGCATCTCAGCAGGGTGCACTCAGCACATAAGCTAGAAGTGCAAAGGTCATATAAAATGTCTACTAGGAATGCTATGCTTTCCCAAGCCTGTGTCCATAACAACTATTCATCTTGTCATTCTTGCTCACCCTCACAAACCCATAATTTTTTTCATATGGGTATGACCACGGAGGTCTGGCCAGACTACGAAATATTTGCAAATCCCCAACCCCAGCTTCTTGCAGTTTGACAATCAAGTGTCATGTACGATACATAACATTTTGTGCTTCGAGATAATGTGCAATGTTTTCACCAACAATGAAAACATGTTAACTTGCCAAAGTCAAGCAAATCTTTTTTTTGGCACTGAAATTGTGTTCAGAGTTAACACAGACTAGTAATGGACAGAGGTCAAGATTTACAGGTGAACAGGGAAATCAGTACAATAATACTCATATCAAGTAACTGAAATTCTAGCATGATAAGTGATGTATACACTGATTTGGCTGTCTTTTTAACAGACCCCCAGTGACTACTGGGGTGAATGGACCCCCTTCGGTGCATGCAGCCGCACCTGTGGTGGTGGAGTCATGGTGCGATCCAGGAAGTGTATCACACAGAGGTAAATATGGCCACTGCCTCATTTAGGCTCTCGTGTAATCATGGCAAACAAATTGCATGATCATTTTTTAAAATTAAACAAAAAAATCCATACTACCTATATTTACCTGCACTCATAAATACAGTACCTCAGAGGGTAATATTAGCAGCAAATTTTATGTAGCTCCAACATTTTGTCAGGATCAGTTTCTCATTTATTAATAACTTCGTCCAGGTGTCCATGTATAACCAGTCACATATAACCACAAATGATATTAAATATAAATATTCAACAGTCAGTGTATTCTACAATGTGTAAAACTATTTATTTTATTGACTATAATTATTTTGTCCTTTATACCCTAACAGTCTTTTTTCAGTTGGTTTATTTCAATCTATTGTTATGGTCATTGTCAAAGTGCACATATGGCTGAGAAAGTGTCAATGAAATCTAAACTGCACTCTGAGGGGAAGATCGAGGCTATAAATCTCAAGGCTGGAATCTTGCCTGCATGTTGTCTCTTGCACCTCATGTGCGCTGTGCAAAAGGTGAGCACCCATAGAAATACAGATGAGAAGCCCATATTTCTTACATAGTCCTGGGATCTGTGGGTGCTACCCTTAGACACCATTTCCCACTGTGCTCTGCCTGCTTGCAGAGATCTGGCTAATGTTAGAGCATTTGGTTAACTGAACTCAAAACACTTTCAGCATTTCCCAGAGCTCTTATTTCAGCATACACTGTGTCACTTGCATAGCTTTTATTGCAAGCTGAAGTTTTTCTGTACATAAACAGTGAATGTTTTAGAGCTCTCAACATGCTTTGGAGACTCTACCTAACTCTTCACCACAATATTCCTTTAGTGATATTGTAACAGCTGGCTTAAGGCAAGTGTAGGCCACTTTTTGTAACCACATTTTCCAATATGCCCAATATTGGCTTAGCTTCTAAAAACCAGAGGAGTTTATAATAATTCATCACCCTATAGAAGACTTAAGCATATCTTACCTCCCAGCTGGCAACTTGATAGTTTACCTCATGAATCTATGTCGCCACCCTGCAGAAGCTTGCCAGAGGCCAGTACAATGTGTATATTATGGGCAGAGATCCACTTTATAAGACAGACATGTCTGAGCAGCAAGCATGGGTAGAGAAGCCTCCTAGGTGATGTCATATGCAGTTAAGTGTGCTTTGTGTATAAATACAGATTAAGTGAAATTCCCGTGTACAGAATATCACCCAAAGTCTGGCTACCACAGAGTGTACTCGGTCATCCATGCACCACACAACACCTGACTGATGAGTAATGTGAGGGTACGGGAACTGGGAGGGTGTGTATGTGTCTATATCTCTAGAAATTTGTGTGTGTGTCTGTGTGTACGTCCGTCTGTGTCCGTCTTTGTCTGTCTATGTCTGTCTCAGTTTATGATGAGTCAGTAGACACACCTTGCTCAGGATAACCTGGAAATTCCAAGGGCTTACAGCGTCTCACTATTGAGTTTCCTTTTCCTATGTGGCTGAAAAGAAGGAGTTCTCGGTAGTGATAGACTCTTGTTTAAACTGATCTAGCTGGGGGGACACAAAGATTCTGTCAGAGTGCCCAGAACATCTGAGTGGTCCACACCCCTGAACCTGTGTGTGTGTGTGTAGGTGTGTGTGTGTTTGTGTGTAGGTGTGGTGCATTTGCTTGGTGCAGGCAAATTCATTTCTAATTTTGTTCATCTCTTGAGAGCTTTAATTGCCCCCTCCCCCCTTCTATCTAAAACACTCCCCACATAGTACTGTCAGATAAAATCCATTTTTTTTCCTCTCTGTTTTTCCTTACCACAGGACCGATGGCGGGAGCAACTGTGTTGGCCCAGCTAAGTCATACCGCATGTGTAACATTAAGGTATTTCTCCCGTGTGCCCCTTTTCACCTGCATTAAATACTCAAGCATGTCTCTGCTTGTAGTGCTGCCACACTTTTATCAGTGTAACTGTTGTAATGTTGTAATTGTGTAAGGTTTATAAACTTGGATATACATGTCTGTTTCAATGTTTGTTTTCCTCAGGATTGCCCCGAGGGATCCAGAGACTTCCGAGAGGAGCAGTGTGCCCAATTTGATGGTACAGAGTTTCGGGGGAAACAGCATAAGTGGCTGGCATACTATGGAGGTAACACATCTAAAATAATGAATAAATAGTTTTGTGTGTGTTTTTGTTGATGTGACATACAGTATGTACATACAGTACATACAGCTACTTGAGGGATTGTGGGATTGTATGTTGACTTTAAGATACTGTATCGTCTTTCTGATTAGAAGTTGTGACTATATTTTTCCCTTTCACTCAAGCTGAGAATCCATGTGAGCTGAACTGCATTCCTAAAGGAGAGAACTTCTTCGTCCGTCAGCGTGCGGCTGTAGCGGATGGTACACAGTGCCACCCTGGCAGAAAGGACATCTGTGTGGAGGGTGTTTGTAAGGTCGGTAAAAGTCAAAGGGCAAAACTATATTGTCACACCACAACTACAGTGTGTGGAATTTGAATACTAAATTACAAACATAATTGATGGTTTCTTAATGTCAACGTAAAGAAAAAAAGCAAACTTTCATCTATATTGCTACCTTTCTTGAAGTCAACCTGAACAGAGTTTTGACTTGCAGCACCTAAAGCTGCAATTTATGAAGCATTTTATGAGTTTTATGAGTAGAGCTGTAGAGTGCTTGCCACAATGTTGATTTACTGCCATGGAACTGAACGCACACTGGGCAGCATAACAAAACAATTGCACCACGGGACAGGATAATGGTTTTCCCTCGAAGCCAAAACGGTAATTTCAGGAATGTTTACTAGGCTGTTCCTTTTTTGTCTCTCTAACTTGGTAGTCCCTATCTTTTTTGCCCTACATCACAGCGTCTGGGCTGCGACAACAAGCTGGAGTCTACTCAAAAAGAGGACCCGTGCCTGGAATGCGGGGGCAACGGACAGTCTTGCTATCTGGTCAGAAATACATTCTCACAGAGGGAGGTGCCCACAGGTTTGTTCATTTTTGAAAACTTTTGTATTCAAAAAAAGTGTGAACTTTACAGAGCCCCTAAAGTTGACATGGGAAAATAAAAGGTTTCTGGTGGCTTCGTAAAAGTTTTTGGTGAGCAATGGAAAGTTTCTGGTGAGTGCCAGAAAGTTTCACATAGGCACAAGCAGCCTAAAGTATGTGATATAACATTGCTAACTTGCTCTACTTGATAAGCAAAGTTATTGTAGGTTAAGCTGCAATTAGCGTACTTTCTGGTGAGCACCAGAATAGGTTTTTTTCTTTCCCCATGTCCCTTCAGGGCCTCTGTGGAACTCCAACTTAGGTAAAGTAAACTGGTCAACAGCTAAAGGTGTCTTTATTTTTTGTTTTTGTTAGGCTACAACAGGATGTTCACTATCCCTGCTGGCGCCACCACCATTCGCATTCGTGAGACTGTGGCTTCTCGGAACTACTTGGGTGAGTCTAACAAGGCCAAAGACAGACCCAACAGATCTCACCAAACATTTAGTGCCTTGGTTAAGCCTTTTAAAGGTTAGGTAAAGTGAAAAGCTGTCCCTGTATGTTGTTCAGAAACTTAATGTACATTAGAAAGCTGTGTCTAAAAATAATATGGAGTTATGCAGTTAATAACAGCTTTTCATAGCTTTTTGCAGTTGGTGTGAATAGGGCAGGGCTAAAAATCGTCCTGCTTATGTCATTAGGGTTATGCTTAGCGCAGTAGTGCAGAGCTATGTAGCCTACCAATGACTGTATCTACAGTCTTTGAAATCTGCATGCACAACAGCATCCGAGCACATAACGTTTTATCTATCTATCTATCTATCTATCTATCTATCTATCTATCTATCTATCTATCTATATATACATATCACCACTATATTCACCACTTTAAGACGTACAAAATTACCTTGTAGTAACATTCATATCCACTTGAAACTGAGGTAATTAGTGATTTATTTTTCACAAGAATTTTAGGGTCTTTAAAGACTCAGCCTTTGTCCTGAAATCAACCTGCTGTTTTTCTGCAGCCATCAGGAACCTTCGTGGCGAGTATTACCTGAATGGACACTGGGTGATCGACTTCTC
The DNA here is from genome assembly GCA_030347295.1 of Setipinna tenuifilis. NCBI lineage: Eukaryota > Metazoa > Chordata > Actinopteri > Clupeiformes > Engraulidae > Setipinna > Setipinna tenuifilis. The sequence continues at coordinate 12,336,661 of CM059278.1, forward strand.
CCGTGCCACTCCCATTGCTGGCACCATGCTGTACTACCAGAGAGGGGCTGAGGGTCACCTAGTTCCTGAGACCATCATTGGTCGTGGACCCACCACTGAGCCACTTGTTGTGGAGGTTTGAGTTTCAGTATCCTCTAGCACACGCTGTTTGTTAGCAGAATGATTTGCTTTGCCGCTAGCGGAATGAAACATTCTTTACCACAATATTTCAACATTACCACTGCATAAGGGAAATTCCTCACTAATTATTACAATGTGGGCATGCCGCTTTGGCAAAAACAAACTTAAAAAATAAAGGGTTAAATGACTGAGCAGTCCTTGGTACAAATGTTTCGTAGCAACAATATAACCTGTCGCTCTGAAAAATGTTTTATTGTTTTTTTTACTGTTTTTCTTGTTTGATTTCAGTTACAATACTGCCATGTACAATGTTTTCTGTCAGTAGCTGTTTCTTTATCTTTAGCCACAGACAGTAGACAAAACCACTTTTAAAAGCTGGCAAAGGTCATGTTTTTCATCACCATGTTTTAAATCTTGTCAACAGCTCATCAGCCAGGAGCCCAACCAGGGCATCGAATACGAGTACTACCTGCCCCGTGGCCGCTCCAGAGAGGGCTATTATTGGAGCCACGGCTCCTGGTCTCCCTGCAGCAAAGACTGCGGAGCAGGTTTGTGGAAAGTCATAAAGTAAAGTTCATGAAAGAAATCAGTCAACACACTAGGTGTAAGTAAGGTGTTATTATGTTTTGTGGTGTTTGATAAAAGTATTTTTTTTTATATACACACACACACATCACTATCTGCCTATATTTTGATAATTTGATTTCTGTGATGTGTATGCTAGTAATGTTTTTTACATCCTGGCTCCCTCCTAGGATACCAGACCCGTCATGTCTTTTGTGCCATTGACACCGAGGTCTACTCTGACCACCTGTGCTCTGCCCTGCCTCGTCCTACCAGCAACCGCACCTGCAATACACAGGCCTGCCCTCAGGTTCGCAGGTAAGGCATAAACCACTCTAAGCATCCATCCGTTACACTCTTAAATTATGTTATTTGAAACATTTGCCTTATTTCTATTAGGTAAATATAGCTGTTTTGTTTTTGGTGCCATACGAAGTTTTGGGGCCTATTAAAGCAATAGAACAACAGAACAATATTTTGCTCTAGCCCTCCATTCCTCCAATAATAGCAATGAAAGTGTCTTCACCGCTGGGCCCCTTAAATCATCCTAACGTTTTTATCCTTACTTGACTGAAGGCGTCCCTGTTTGCATAACTAGTCATAATAATTGAATTTCTACATTAGGTAGTAATTACACTGTTACCAAATATAGATGTTCTGGAAATTGAACTTGTTAAAAGATGATTTTTATTCACATTTATCTGAGTAATTTAAGGAGAAAGAAAGTAGTGCATGGACATGCCATTCTGTACTATGATGCTTCACTGTGGAAGGTTTTTAGGATGACTTGATCTGTTTAAAGTGTATGCACACACACACACTCACAGACACACACACACACACATACACTCATAGGCACACACACTAATCATGTGACTTTGAGATCTTCTGATGAAGAAGGGTAGAATCAGTATTGTCATTGCTGTCCCTGTGCTGTCCATGTCTTGAAAGGATGGTGTATCTGTACGAGCCGCAAATGTGGAGGCCCGCAGAAAGGCCGCAGGTTTATGTATATGTGTTCAGGTAACAACCCATAGAGGGTTAACCATAACAGAATGCAATCTCAAACACAGATTTGTATGCAGAGGTGAAGACCCTACCACAAGTGTGATCCAAGCGTTTTCTGAACCAGCTGATCTTAATGAACACACAAAAAATCAGGCAGGTAGATTGGCTAATAATTGAAATAACCTGTAAGTGCATAGCCAGAAGGAATACTTTTTTACGTGATTAAGATGGGATCCCTACCTCTCCAGTCTCAATTCAGGTTCAATTGTCTAATAGACTATTGGCAGACATGAACAAATATCATAACTTTGGCTTTACTGCAATAATCTGTAAGGCCAACTGGTTCTGTACAGAATTGTCCTGCTAAAGGCTAATGCAACTGCCACATCAGTTCCTTTTTCTCCTCCATTCTAAAGATAAAGTCAAAGATAAAGATAAATATTTACACTTCACTCAAAGATGTGTTTGAGTTTGTTCTCTTATGTGTCTAGAATGAGTGTGATGGCTCTTTTTTTTTTTTTTTTTTTAAAAAGGGAAATGACAGCTGTTCAGCTCACAGACAAACCTTCTCCTTAGTCCACTGTTGAGTGGGCAATACATGTGTACCAGTCTCACCTGTCAAACAAGCTATAAGCATAGTAGTTTCTTGCACACTGAGCACATTCTTAACTTAACCAGCAATATCCATGTATATCTTTCACATGCTAGCTACTGATATTAACAATGACATTATCAATTGGCCCTTTTCAGAGAACTGAAATCTCATGATATTTCACAGAAACCCTGCCTTCAAATTCAGGTGTTTTTCACTGCTCATATTTTCTGCCCATTAATGTCACAGAGGAAGTGATGTATCTGCACTCTAGTCGTAGCTCTTTCTGGGAAGCTATGAACACCTTTTTCAGGCTGTGCCTCTAATGCACTTCACATACTCTCTTGATAGAGAGGGGCATGCTCTGGTTTAAAGGCTTAGCCCCTCTCTGACATATAATGCACTGATGTCTTAGTTTATGCTGTGTGCTCTTGGCTCAATCCCTGACCCACAGACCTTCCCCGGCCTCAACTTTGATCTCTGAGCTGGACTGCTGTCTGGTTTCTGTAGGCATAAGTGTTTTCTGTAGCTCTAGTCCCCCTGCTCTGTGTCCACCGTTGGCTTTTCTGTGTGTCTTGAGTAAATCTAGGATTAGCATGCACAGGTTGCCTTTGCTATGTTTAGAGTGTCTGGTGTCTGGGTGTTGCACAGAGCCTATTTGTATGTGTGTCGGGCACGCAGTCTGGGACTGTAAAAAAGCTTGGGCTCCTCTGTCTCTTTCCAGTGTTTTTTTTTAAGCCTTTGATGGGGTTGCTCAGAAACCTGAAGTGACCGTGAAGTCTGGGGCCAGTTTAGCCTCTACCCAGTGTCCACTTTTGGAGTGGGTCTGCAGCAGTCGCTGCACACTGTTTGTAACCATTAACGGCTCTGAAGCCCCCCTTCCTCCTCTTTTTCCAAATCAACACTCTCCTGCCAAAAGGTCCAGTGTACTTTTTGAAGACAGCAACACTATGTTCTGTGAGGCTAGAAATGCTTTTAGTGCTTATATGGGGTTTGTGGGTAGCAGTAGGTGGCCATAGGGGGTTGTAGTGTTAATGCAATGCTGTCTGGTGGGGTGACTTCATCATCCCTCATCCTGTCGACAGCACTGACCTCGACTATACACCTGCGAAGTGGAATCATCAAAAACATGGTTTCTGACTCCATGTCGAAAATCTCTGTGTGATTTAACATTTGATTTTTGATTAATGCAGACAGTGCACAGATGCAGACAGTTTTG
>CM059278.1:12345163-12395163 GCA_030347295.1 Setipinna tenuifilis
ATAACACCTCTTTAAAAACCAGAGTTGTATAAAGTAGAAGTAGAAGTACTGTTTTGGATGTAATTACAACACAAGTAGTACAGTACTACACAGTTGCAACTGCATAATACCATACTACCAGTGTTGTAATTACATCCAAAACAGTACTTCTACTTTATACAACTCTGTTAAAAACACATCACCACTATACCTGCACGTTTGAATGGGCAGTATGACATCTTTAAATGCTTTTTTTTCAACTTCAATGTTCATGTAGTTACTGTACTGTACTGCCTTTGTAGAGCAAAGTGCACTATATAGCAAAGTATAGGACACATTTTGCATTTGACATACAGTAGGTGTGTTCATTTAATTTTTTTGTCAAATTCAGGCACCTGCTCCTCGTGGTCCCCTAGTTGTCCATTTGTTGTTTGTGCTCAAAAGAAAATAATAACTTGCAACAATAATTATTTTTGGCAGAAATATAACTTCCTAGATATCATGACTCATAAAAAAATAAGCATTGGTTGCTGTGCAGCTGCAACTTGCAACTTTGTTTGGCTTCTTTCCTGCTTGTGTTTTCATTATCAAGTCCCCAACATTCCTGAGTTATAGCTGGGTGCTCAATGATTTTATAAACCTACCTTGGCATCCCACCAGTCAGTCTGAGTTGTGCAAAACTCCATCAGTCGCAGGTGTGTTGCTTTCTCAGCAAGTTTCAAATTCTTCAGCTTGTCAACACATGCATGTGCATGACATTTTAAGTAAAACTAAGAGTTGCCAGGTTATTAACCCCACACACAAAGAAATCTCATATGAACTCCATCACTCAATTCCTCATTGGCACTGAAAAACTGGCATCATGTCAGTTACCTATCCTTAAGTCAGCTCTTGTCTTCACTGCATGACCTTACAACCATTTCAGGTTTGATTGATTGGTTGTCTTTTTGTCTATTGGTGATTCTATTTTAAAAAGACACTATGCAACTTTGAGTGCTTTTTCTCAATGGAGCTCCCCTTAGTGTCTCCTTAGTGTTGAGTGCTTTTTCTCAATGGAGCTCCCCTTAGTGACACTTTCATTTTCCCTTCCTCTCACCCTGTGCATGTGTTTTCAACTCAACTGATCAAAGTAATCAGATAATACGAAAGTAGTCATGTCCACAGAAGTAAGTAAAGTCAGAATTTCTTTGGAATTTAACATGACCCTGCTCCTCGCGATATTCGGGACTTTGTGAATCTGATGGTGCCAGGACACCCAAATATTGCACGGATGGTATTCTGTCCGCAGACAGCTCCCTAAGCCTTATTTCTATTGTGGTCCCTTTGGTAGGTATGGGTTCTGTTGTTATAGAGAGCGACTGCTATATATAACTGCTGTATGTCTTGGCAGGTACGGGTGCTGTCGAGATGGAGTGACTGCTGCCCAGGGACCCAACAAAGAGGGATGTGCCGAGTACACTGCTGCTCCTCCAACAGTAAGAACAATCACTATCAGTTGGCTAAGGCGCACATGACATAAACCCAGGGACCCAGGTCACCTCCTGATCCCCCTCCTCATCCTCACCCTCACTTCGTCATCCACCACTGTAATATAGATTCAAGCTAAAAAATATGTTTTAAAAGAAAGAATGATCAAAAGACTTATTTTTCAGCTCTGATTTACATTTTGTGCTACCTATGTGTGTAATTTGATAGTAGATTTTTGTTTATTTTAAAACACTAAAAAAGAACACTGCAAAGACAGACAGACCTTTTAGAAGATGTGAATTGTTTTGATAGTATTCCAATGTTGACACATGTTCTCAAATTTAAGACCAAATTTAATTCACTTTAATCTATCTTTTTTCACCTTCTATGCTCTATTTCTCCTTCCATTTTGTTTCCATTCTGTTTTTTGCTATTCTTTTTTTTAGGTTTCAACCCCAACTCCCACATCCACCAACTGCAAGACATCCAGATATGGTTGCTGCTTTGATGGAGTCAGTCATGCCAAAGGTCCCAATGCGGAAGGCTGCTCCAGCCCCCCTACCAGCAGTAAGTACACTGGGCTGCATGTTGCCTGGGTCATGCCCAACCATAGTTGGCTAGAGCACCTGTGCCATGAACATATATATATATATATATATATATATATATATATATATATATATATATATATATATATATATATATATATAATTTTGTTTTTTTTAAAAAGTGTGTTTGTATATTTTTTACAAAATGCTATGTAGGCTGTGGTTAATAAGTTAATTGCTTGTTTTTTTGTTATTTAATATCATATGCGTTATGTTGATGTTGATGTACAGGTCTACATATTTCTTTGTTTTAGTGTCTTTGTGTATGCAGACATCCGTATGAGTGTGTGTATCTTAGTTGCTCGTCAGTGTTTACTGTCTACAGTGTCAAGCTTAAATGTATTTTCTTGTATGTTTTGCCAGCTGTGTATTGCCTCAGTTGCATACAAACCATACAATAATGTGTGCACATTTGGTTTTCAATCATTTTCCTACACACATACTGTCTGGCAGGTTTCCAAAAGCTTTGCAACATAGAGGAGCAGCCTTTGTGTATTAATGAAACTTCTTGACAAATTCAGGCACCTGCTCCTCACAGTTTTTCTGAGTTGTCCACTTAGTGTTTGCCCTTGTCAGTGTTGTTTGTTAGTGTTTACTATCTGCAGTTGTAGTCCAAAAATTAGTTATCAACAAAGTAGAGACAAAGCCAAGCCGAGTAGTGGTAAATGACAAAACCTCAGAGGTTTATTGTGACGGATCCGGGAGCTTAATACAGCGTGCACCTAAGGCTGTGACCATACAAACTCAAAGATATGGGGCACATCGCCCTCCTTATATACAGGTGTGATGCCTTTGTTTCGTGTGGCGGGAGATCCGGTTGGGGGTGGGGATACGCGTTGCAATGGAAACACGCCCCAACATACATGCATCTTTGATTTTTCTACTACACAGTCTCAAGCTTAAATGTCTTCTCTCCTGTTGCCAGTTGTGCGTTCTGCCACCTGCTTCCTGCCACGTGCTGTGGGTCCGTGTGCTGAGTGGACGGCGCGCTACTACTATGACGACGCCCAGGGCCGCTGTGTCCACTTCTGGTTCGGCGGTTGTCACGGCAACAGCAACAAATTCCTGTCACGCCAGGAGTGCCAGCGCAACTGCCAGCCAGAGTTGGTCATGCGCACAAGCAGCAGCATCGGCGGGCGCACACGAGACATGAGCCACGTGTTCACCGTCCCCACGGGCAGTTCGGCAGCAGGAAGTGACACCACAGCGGGTGGCAGCCTGCCCCTCCCCATCCAGCGCTTCGGCTCCAATGCCGCCATCAATGCCTACCGCGCCCGCATCCACATGCGGGGCCGTCGGCCAGCCCCCTCGGGTGCTCCAACATACCCCCTCACCCACGCCCAACATACGATGCCCGCCACCAGGTAAGAGAGCAGACGTCACCGTGGTGCCACAGCCTTCCTCTGCCCGTGCCCATCCTCATGTGGCACCACCACCACCCAGCTCACTACAGCACAGCCCTCTGGGATGAACTGCCTGCTCCTAAAGGCTGAGAGCCTCACACTGTTGTGTCAGAATATTACCCACAGAGGGGAAGATGCACAGGCAACAACATACCATACACACAGACCAAACACATACACACACACGCACGCACGCACGCATGCACACACACACACACACACACACACAAACACACACACAAACACACACAGTATGGAAAACACAAATTTCATATAACCAAAGTGTGAAAAATATTCTCTTACTGGAGCAACACCTTCAGTGCACTGTTCCTCTGATTTTTTAATTTATCTGAGGTACATATTGTCTCTGGTAGCAATGTGCCACATACTAAATGTATTCTACACACATGCACACACACACTGAACACATACACATGTACACAAACAAAAGTATAAGTGTGTTTTAACTGACTTTTTCTTCACATTTACTTTTCACGCAGTGTGTAAAGAATGAAACTATAGACACTCTTTAGCATTAACTATCACGCTTTAACACCATTTTGCTTTCTCAGCATGCATTTCATGAAACACGCTAACAAGAACCGCAACACAAACACACACATGCACACTTGCTTAGCCATTTCACGCTTTTTTGTGGGGGGAATAAACAGCTTCAGAAAAATCAGAGGAGCGAAGAGGAGGGGCGATTCAGCCCGATTTGGACAGTGCTGTGCTTTTGGGACTGCTGCTGCCTCATGCAGACTCTTGCCATTGCCTAGTAGGGATGCCGTAGCACCTGATAGAGGTCTAATTAGTCACCCGAGTAGCTGTCATACCTGCCCATCACCTGTCACTTGCCAATCACCTGCCAGAATACGTTGGTCCTGCCTCACCATTCTGCTCTTCCTCTGTGCTTTGTTGCCACGCCTTGTGTCAAAGGAAACCAATAAAAATGGCTGTGACGCTATGGACTTTCTTGTCTGTCTATGTACGTATGTGTGTGTTTGTGTCTGTGGGTGTGTGTGTCTGTGGGTGTGTGTGTGTCAGTTAGGTTATGTGTGGGTATGGGTATGTGTGTATGTATGTATGTATGTATGTTTGTCAACTCTCATCTTACCTGCCATTGCTGCACTTGTTTTAGTTTGTAGTCACACTGTTGTGGGATTTTTCTTGCTTTCCTGCTAAACACAAATCACAAGTCCATGGTAGTTTCTGCATATTTGTGTGATTTTTTCAAATGACTGTGTCTGCAATAGATATATTTTTCTGTATTCTGTATTATATATACTGGTTCTGGATGGATCCCACTGGGGGTGTAGTGTAGTCTAGTGTTGTGTAATGTGTAGTGTGTAGTGTGTAGTGTGTTGGAACAGTTCCCTTCAGTGCCAAAAACTTTGACAGACAGACTGTCCACATCTGTGGCCACTCTAAAGCTTTTAATGATAGAGGAGCTACACAGGCATACAAGCTAGTCAGCAGCACATAAATTATACTGCAGTGGACACACATTCATTACTGTTTCAGCACCAACACACTTGAATCCAACCAAGAGAGTGATTTACTCCTTCCCATTGTGCAGTGGAGGCGAAATGTTTTGGCAGTGATGATCTTGCGGTCCTCTCCCTCAGCTCTTTCCTTGCTGTAGCCAGGCTAAGGCTAATCTTTATGCTTAACTTTGGTGACTGGTGTGCTTTATACATGGTGTGCTGTTGCCAACAGTAGAGCATAAAGTGACTTTTCTTTTCCATCCTCCTTTCTCATTTCTTGTCTTTACTATCTGTACTTTACCTGTGCTCTTTTCTCTTTCATATCTCCTTATTTTCTTTGCTCTCTACCTGTTATTCTCTCTCCTCTCCTTTCCTCTGCTCTCTTCTCTTCTCCTCTCCTCTGCTCTTCTCTCCTCTCCCCTTCCCTCTGCCCTCTGTCCCTGCTCCTGGTCCTCAGCTGGACAGATGTGGGTGTGAGTATTGACAAGTCGGACCCCTCTACTGTGGAGGGGCTGGTGGGGCAGCGAGTGGTGCTGCCCTGCAGGGTCGCCCCACCCCCTTCCTCTACCGTAGTGGTGGAGTGGAAACGGGATGGAACGGCCCTGGCACCTTCCAGGTGAGTAGACATAAGTAGTCACCAAACACACATCTACACTTAGTTCACACTCATATGTTTATGTGTGACACAGCTACATACATAAATATTTTTTATCCATCACTGCTGTTTTTATAAATGCACATTTATTAATGTTTTATGTGTGATAAAGATATATACCCATTTTTATCATTGCTATCTATGCTATCATTGTGCAACAGGGTACTACACTGTAAACCCGGATAAGTTAATACAACTCAAAACTTTTGATGTAACTGATTACGTCAATAGTTTTGAGTACATTAACTATATATTTTAATTAAAGTTAATTTAAAAGTTTAAGTACAAAATTCATGTACTTAAACTTTTAAATTAACTTTAATTAAAATATATAGTTAATGTACTCAAAACTATTGACGTAATCAGTTACATCAAAAGTTTTGAGTTGTATTAACTTATCCGGGTTTACAGTGTAGTAAGCCGTGTGCATCTTTACATCCATTATCCTCCTCTTTGTATCCGATCTGATTCCCCCTGTGGCCCCCTCAGACATGTCCAGCAGCCCAACGGCTCCCTTCTGGTGGGCCCTCTCACCGTGCAGGACTCTGGTTGGCTCCTGTGCCTTGCCACACGGGACCGTGACCGAGACTACCGCTACATCTACCTGTCTGTCTCAGGTGCAGTAAGTTCCTCTTTAAACTGTTCCACTGAAGTGTTTACTGCAGCGCTTCAGTAAACTGATTGTTTGTTGCCCCTCTGCAGAGCCACCTCAGAGCAACAGGGAGCCAGTGGTACGCCTTGATGGAGCAGACAGGCCAGAGACGGAGGAAACCTACCAGCCATTTCCCAGGTAGACATTGGAGTCGAGAAGCAGAACAAGACCTAGGGTTGTAGTGATTCTTGGGTCACCTTCATAATTGCAGCCATGATCCTATTTAGGTATCAGCCTTTTATCTTTACCTAAAACACTATTTGTCTCTGGCTTTCTCTCCCTCTCTGTGTGATGCCAGGTTCAGTATTGATCATTCTGAGTCTGCTCTGGTGGAGGCTCGTGAGGGTCAGACAGCCAGACTGATGTGCAGAGTCACTCCTCCTTCTGCCATCCCCACCGTCACCCTGCAGTGGACCAAAGCAGGCCAACCACTCAGCACTATCAGGTGTGTGTGTGTGTGTGTGTGTTGTGTGCGTGTGAGTGTGTGAGACAGAGTGTGCATTTAGTGTATGTGTGCATGAATTTGGATTGTCCCATAGTTAGGTACCACAAATCTGTGAATTACAGTCTCTCAATTTAAGTCAACTCAATTTAATTAAGTTCATTTTCTTTTTTATTCATTTTACTAAAGCTATTTTGGGATGAATGTTTTAATGTCATCATTGCCAACTCTCAGTTACCGATACACATAGAGAGAAAATTACATAGACAGACAATTATATAGTACACTCACAATAATATTAAAAGAGTGAGACATAGTGCAAGTCTAATTATTAACTTGTACAAAACAATACATACAATACATTATTGCCCCCCCTTACAGTATCTCTCTCTCTCTCTCTCTCTCTCTCTCTCTCTCTCTCTCTCTCTGTGTGCGTTTCCTTATTAAGGCATTCCCAACACTCTGACGGGACCCTGGTCATTAGTCAGCTGACAAGTGAAGATTCAGGTGTCTACACCTGTTCTGCCTCCACCAATCAGCAGCTGGAGGAGAGGCACATCCAGCTCCGAGTCCAGAGTGGGTCTCTGCTGAATGAACCTTAATTAACCCCACAGCACTTAATATTATGACATTTTATCTCCTTTAGCAATGGAATTCTCTTTTGTGATTGGCGGATGAGGTGGGAATTAACTGCCTACCTTTGAAGTAGAGCTGAAAAATTGAAATCATCATTTCATATCAATGCTCTTATGAATGGTAACCATGACAACTCTTGTAGCCAAATTAACAATTAAATGGTCTACTTTTTCTTAACGGATGCTATGAAGTAGCAAATCAACCATTTATTTAGTAGTTTATGCATATAAAATTAGATCCAAAAAATACAAATAGGAGATAAAATGGATAACGGCCTTCAAGGTGACCAGTTAAAATGTAAGTGTAACTGGTCAGCTCGTCGGACGCTATCCCTTACACATACACATAAATACACACACCCCGCGTTCATGGTTCATATGGACATTATTAACTTGTGATATCCAGTCAACCTGACTTCAGAAGCTACAATCCAGTGCCATGTATTTGTTCCAATCATTTACTAAATCAGTTGATTTTAAACTACACAGTTCTTCAGTCAGGTAGAAGAGTTAATTAATAGTGAAATAACCTGTGGGATTGGATTGTAGTTTGTGAATCCAGGTTGCCCATCATACATTGTGTATTGTTTCTGTTTTTTTCTCTAAATCTGATACTTAAATAAAACCATGGCTGCAGTTGTGAAAGGATGTTTGAATTGTCTTTCTCTAGGTGACCCCAAAATCACTACAGCCCCCAACAATATGCAAGTGGTCCAGGGCAGCACAGCACAACTACCATGTGTGGTGACAGGAGATAATGTCAACATAGGCTGGTCTAGGTAGGGTAGAAGTTTATTATTTTTCATATTATGCATATTTTTTTCTCCATCATTTGGTCTCTAAAATCAGATCAGAAATACAAACAGGAGATAAAAGTGATAAGATAAAAGTGAGACCCTTCAGTTCCTTTGAGGTCACCAGCTCTGTGGAAATAATGACTTGGCGGAGCAACTCCACTTTGCGTCATGGAGGTCTTCGCCTCCACCTCACCATTATATCCATGGAATTGGTCACCTCATCAGCTGTTATCCCTTACTTAATCTATTACTGTGTAATAATATCAGTGACGGAACCATGAGAATAGAACCATGTGCTTAAGCTGAAACTGACCAGTCAAGAGACAGGCAGCTAGCCTCACTGAGATGGCCTACAGAATCACTAACCCCTTTTGTTTCTTTCTGTCTCTCTGTCTGTCTCTTTCTCTCTCTCTCTCTCTCTCTCTCTCTCTCTCTCTCTCTCTCCATCTCAGGAATGGTGTACCTGTGAGACCAGATGGACGAAACATTCAAGTGTCATCAGATGGCACTCTGATCCTCAACAACGTGCAGCCATCTGACGAGGGAAGCTACACCTGTAACGCCTACACCGGCACCTTCTCTGTGAGTGCCACAGCTGAGGTGCGGGTCATCAAGTCCTCTGAACACGGTACGGCTCATCCACCCTCCTCATCCACCAGTTGAGAAGGCCTCACTGTATTTCTCATGACTGTCTGTTGAGTCTCGTTCTGACATGTTATATTTGGCTGCATTTTACTTTCATTGCTGAGTATAGTGTTTTTTGAAAATAGTGCTGACCTTTACTCTCTCGCGCTCACTCTTCCTCTCTCTCTCTCTTTCTCTCTTTTCTCTCTCTCTCTTTCTCTCTCTCTCTTTCGCTCTCTTTCGTTTTCTCTTACTCTTTTTTCATTGTCTCTCTTTTTTATCTCTTTTGTTATTTTGTATCACCTTGTGTGCTTGGTTTCCTCTGCATATCGGTAGCTTGATTTGTGTCCTCAAACTGTAAATCACTTTGGATGAAAGAGTCTGCTAAGTGTAATGTAATGGTTGTTTGTCTTTGTGTGAAGATCGTACCGGGAGTTCGCCTATACCCACGGACTGTGTGGACCAGCCCGAGTTGGCCAACTGTAAGCTGATTGTTTATGCCCGCCTGTGCTCCAGCCAGTACTACTCCAGTTTCTGTTGTGCCAGCTGTGCCCGCTACAATCAGGGGCTGGACAGGTTCGGGCTCATAGCTTAGGGAGGAGGAGACTGGCAGGGACCCAGTGAACCATAAAAGGCCCCAGGGACTGAGCTGAACTCATGCTCATGCTCCTTCTCCAGACCTCGCCCCCTAATGCCTCCTCAGTACACTACAAAGGGAGCTACATTACATTGTTGTGCATATGTAAAAGGGATCTCTCCACATTGTTCTTTTTCTTTTCATAAGGTTGGCCAAAAGTATTAGCCTGGTAAACTAGCCCCTTGTACTACACTGCATTTTGTACAGAGGGTCTGACTGTGGTTTTATTGACATGGTTGTCTCAGGCAGCATCTTACCTGACCAGTCAGCGAACAGAGGGAGTGTTGGACTTCAGCTGAGTCTACATCTCCAGTAAGAAATTGTTTGCTGATTGGTCAGGCAAGATGCTGCCTGAGACAATGTTGTCAATGGAAGCACAGGTAGACTCTCTATACGGAATGAAGTGTTGTATGAGCAGCTGCTTTATTAGGTTACAAAAGTATGGGGCACATTTTAAATATTTAAATACTCTGGAAGCAAATTATAGACATATTTTGAAGCAAATTATAGACATATTTTAACAAAAACACAGCCAAGAATGTTTCAGACTATAAACCTGAATTAAAAAAATATGAAGAGGTTAGGTTTAGGTCAAATTTAGTTACATTTTGCGAAATCAGGAAAACTGTCTGATTAAAATTTGTGGTGCGGGCTCTGCATGCTAAGCCCAATAATAGTGCAGTGCTCTCTTGTGCTTAGGAATTCCATCCTCCCACGCCCCTAAGATTGCATGATAATTGCATGGACTTTAAAAAAAATGTAGTCATAGTTCACCAGCCAAAGAGCCATCATTAGCCTACAGCCCAGAGGAATTTTTGACAGCATTTTTAAAAGCAACAAGCACTATCTCAGAAGGTGATTCTGTATCATGCCCACTTTAAAAATGTTAAGGATAGGCAGTTTTCCTACATTTCACAACTTTTTAACTTTAAAATGTTTCTATTGACCACGTTTAAGGACCTCTTCATACTGTTTAATTCAGGCCTATACTTTGGAACCTTCTTGGCTGTCTTTTTCCAAATGTAGCCTTACATTAAAAAAGCATATTTAATTCGTTTTCAGAGTGGTGTCCAGAGAAATTAATCCATAGAATTATTTGGGACTCTTTTTATAATACAAAACATAAACATTTAAAATGTGTCTCGCTCACTCTGTGTGTGCAAATGGCCAAGTAACTGCATATGATATTTATCATGTGAAAATACTGTAAAGAATTATTGTAAGAGAATTGTAAAAGTAAATACTGTAGAGAATGTTTCCTTTCCTGTTGTTTAGGGAAATCTGTGGTCATGAAATGAAAGTACACTGAAAGTGTCACTGTCACTGTAATATTACTGTATTTGGTGGATGACTTTAGAGAGTGAATGTATGAATGTAGTGTATGGGGATTGTGTAGATAAAGATACTGGTTCAGTGTTTTTGGACTGACAGTATCGGATTATGTGTGAATAAATTATGAATTCACACCAAATTCACTGGATTATAATCATGGGAAATAGGAAAATGGGAAAAGGAAATGGAAAAAGGAGCTCTGTTAGTGATGAACTTAAATCCAATGCATAACCACTGAATTCCTCCATGTAGTTACCATAGATTAATTAAATGTAATAATCAGTATAATTTGGTATTTCCTCACCTTACATGTTATCATTATATTGTACACAAGCAGCAGCTTTGTACTGAGGAAGGATATTGGTCTTGGATGTCTTAGATGTCTTTGTAACCAAGAAGCTAGAAGCAAACACTTAAAAGTTTGTATGTGTATATGTAATGTTTGTAACATGTAAATTGTATATGTTAAGATGCTTATTTTTACCACTGGGCAATGCAAGACAAAAATGCAATGATGTCTGATGATGGAACTGAGATTTATATGTACTGACTAAGACTAGAGACTGACAACATTAATATTGGTGTTTTTTTTAATACAAAAGAATGCTGCCATCTACTGTTAGGTTAACTGAACAGCCTTCAAGGTTAAGTCCCAAAAGGTTCAGTTGTAGGCAAACTGCAGGTTTTGTTTAAACCAAAGGTCTCAAGATGTTCTTCTGCTTCCCCTGCTAAGCTCTACATAGACAGACTGTCTAGCAAGCATCATAAAGAAGTGAATAATCTTAACATATAGAACTGTGTTATATGTGCCAAGGTGACAAGGTGTTGACCCATTCAAGAATTTGAACTTGGTGGGTCTGTAAAAAAAATTAGCAATGGACATATACATCTATGTTAACCTTTTTTCAAATGATTACACACATATAAAAGCATTTTATTGTTTCGATATTTTTTACATTAAATGACAAACATAAGCATTATTTTCCATAAAACAGTATTGTCCTTTGTGTGTTTCTTAACCATACCGCAAGAAAGTAGACTTTGAATATTAACTAATTAGAACTATATGAATGTGTGTTGCCACTTGAACACTTGCAATAACAATCATGTGATATGAAACACATTTTTGAGTGTACATCTGTTTGTATTTGCTACACTGTAAACCCGGATTGTCAATACAACTCAAAACTTTTGATGTAACTGATTACGTCAATAGTTTTGAGTATGTTAACTATATATTTTAATTAAAGTTAATTTAAAAGTTTAAGTACAAAATTCATGTACCTAAACTTTTCAATTAATTTAATGAAAATATTTAGTTAATGTACTCAAAACTATTGACGTAATCAGTTACATCAAAAGTTTTGAGTTGTATTAACTTATCCGGGTTTACAGTGCACACAAATGCAGGTAATCAGTATGGTAAAATGTGTGAGGTTAAATTGCATTTATTTACAGTTCATCACTAGAGGTCGTCACTAGACTGCTCCCAGGAAGCAGAAAATGATTCATGCCATGCTGTTGTTCAGCTAGCTAGCCTGTGAAGCATAGGTCACATCCTGTTTTTGTTGCCGACAGAGGTGTAATTCACTCCACTCATCTGCCTTGCCTTTTGTGGCAATGTCGGTTCACAGCAGTTGCTGGTAAATCCTAACTGCAGTTATTGTTTTGTAGTTATTTTAGTCATGGTTGAGTAAAACTATGTTCTTCCCACACTTTCTGTTTCCTTCTGAATGGGGTTTACTAAAAATGCTTGTCTGAAATGCTGTGTATGGAAATTACACCATCACACAATGGTTATGTAAAAATCTATACTCGTTATTAATCAATGCAAAATGGTGATTTACATAACTCACCATTACTGGTAATGACAGTCATGACAGCTCCTGTTTTGACAGATGCCCTGGTAATAAATAATGGTGATAGTTGCTTACAAAGGTAAATAGATAATGTTAAGGCACCTTTTTAGGAATAAGGTTATAACTGAGTTATGAGGTATGGTTTTACTTTTCTTATAATTAGCAGTATGTGCCGGGAATGTTTGTAGGGTTTCCTTTTGGGGTGTTATACACTGTAAACCCGGATTGTCAATACAACTCAAAACTTTTGATGTAACTGATTACGTCAATAGTTTTGAGTATATTTTAATTAAAGTGAACTTTTAAAGTTTAAGTACAAAATGCATGTACTTAAACTTTTAAATTAACTTTAATTAAAATATATAGTTAATGTACTCAAAACTATTGACGTAATCAGTTACATCAAAAGTTTTGAGTTGTATTGACTTGTCCGGGTTTACAGTGTACGTGCCACCCTGTAAGAGGCAATGTAACTACAAAAGTGCCACACAAGCACTGAAGTGACACTAACTGCCAAATCAAGAGCCAGTTGTCAACATTACAGAACAACGTACAAATGTATCACAATGGCTTCCACTACTTTGTTTCATTGTGTGTAATTATTATTAATCCTATTAATTTCTACGAGAGAAGTATCTGAAAAGTATGTATAAATGCTTTGATGAAAACAAAAAAGCAACACTAGTTCATACCTTACACCAAATAAAGAGAACAGTCCATATTTTGGTAGTTGCGATATTTATGGACATGTACAACCAAAGCCACAGCTTTTCTTCCTAACTGATGTGCAACTTATACCTTTTTAAATCTTTTGATTACAAAAGGCAGTTTATTTTTGTCAGATTGAACATGTTTTGTGTGGAGTGTGTCTCAGAGCAAAACAGTCATTCAGAGCCACACCCTAAGAAGGGAACTGCTATGGCCTTTAAGAGCAAAGCTCATGTGTGTTTGCAAGTAGTCTCTGAGGGCCATGCTACCACACTTAATGTCTGTCCTTCTGCTCCTACTATGGCAGAGTATGTGCTGTAAGCATAACTACGGGATATGTTACTGTTACTGTAATCCTTAATGGATCCCTAATGGATCAGACTGAATTGAACTGAACTGAATGCTTTTATTGTCTTTGTATTTTAAACTACAATTAAATTCGGAATGCTGCTGCATTGTCTTGTAATTGTGATTTGCTTTAAGTGTCCTTTTCTCTGTGATCTCCTTGCCAGGTGTGAGGGCGATCCAGGTCAGTCAGAACCCACCAGACCTGGTGCTGATGCCCGATTCATCATTGAGAATCAACTGCACAATAGCTGGAGTTAGCAGCCCATACCTGTACTGGTATCGATGGAGTGTCACTGGGGGAATAGAACTTAAATTTTTCTCAATAGGTACAGACATGATGGACCCTAAGGAGGGTTGGAATGGGTTCAAAGCCAACCGGCCTGTGGACCTGCAGCTGTCCTTAGAGTCTACTAAAGTACCGCCAGCAGAACCTGCAGTATGGTACTGTGCAGCCAGTAGCCACAGTGACTCAGATCTGTCAAATAGCTGCACAAAAACCATACCATACCCTTGCTTCTTTTGTTTAAGTAATTCAGTAACTGTTGACTATGATAACTTTAATATGTCAGTTTAATATGAACTTTACATGTGTGGGTTACAACACAGACACACATGGCAGACATCGCATGGCACCTGTGGAGGCCCAAACCTGTTCTAAGTTTATTACTTATACACATACATATACACACATACACACATACATACATACATACATACATACATACACACATACATACATACACACATACATACATACATACATACATACATACATACATACATACATACATACATACATACATACATGAAATTATTTTGTACACAGTACAATAATTACACAATACTCTGGAATCAAACATGCATTGGATGGCAGAAAATGTCCCACCAGGCTAACAGCAATTTTCAATGAGTTTTATTGAAAGGCAGTGGCAAAAAGTGGATAATTAAAATGTCTGAACATCGAGTCTAAAAATGATTGACCTTTGGGTATAATATATATGCCACCCTGTAAGGGACAATGTGAGTACAAAAGTGCCACACAAACACTGAAGTACCACTAAGTGCCCAATCAAGGGCCAGTTGTCAACATTACATAACATTGTAAAAATGTATAACAACTGCTTCCAGTATTTTGTTTCTGCTGCAAGTATTTTGTTAAACACTGCAATAATAATAGACCATAGGAATTCCTACACTTTTAGGGGTATCTGTAAATGCTTTTATGAAACAACAAACGCAAAGTAAACACTACAGTAAGTCATGCCTACATCTAATGTCATGAACAGGCTGTACTTTTGGTGTCAATATTTATGTAAATGAGCTACCTAAACCACAGCTTTTCTCCCCAATGTACATAGAGCTTATATCATTTTTAAATCTTTTGATTACTAAAGGTAGTTTAAGGTTGTCAGATTCAACATGTTTTGTGTGGAGTCTGTCCAATAGCCATGCAGTTATTCCAAGCCACACCCCAAGAAGTAAGTTTCTGTGTCTTTTGAAGAGCAAAGCTCATGTGTGTTTGCAAGTAGTCTCTGAGGGCCATGCTATCACACTTAATGTCTGTCCTTCTGCTCCTACTATGGCAGAGCATGTGCTGTAAGCATAACTACGGGATATGTTACTGTTACTGTAATCCTTAATGGATCCCTAATGGATCAGACTGAATTGAACCAAATTAGACTGAATGCCTTTATTGTCTTTGTATTTTAAAATACAATGAAATTAGGAGCGCTGCTGCATCGTGTTGTAATTATGATTCGCTTTAAGTGTCCTTCTCTCTGTGATCTTCTCATTAGGTGTGAGGGCGATCCAGGTGAGTCAGAACCCACCAGACCTGGTGCTGAGGCCTGGCTCATCATTGATAATCAACTGCACAATAGCTGGAGTTAGCAACCCAAACCTGTACTGGTATCGATGGAGTGCCACTGGGGGAATAGAACTTAAATTTTTCTCAATAGGTACAGGCATGATGGACCCTATGGAGGGTTGGAATGGTTTCCAAGCCAGCCGGTCTGTGGACCTGCAGCTGTCCTTAGAGTCTACTAAAGTACAGCCAGCAGAACCTGCAGTATGGTACTGTGCAGCAAGTAGCCACAGTGACTCAGATCTGTCAAATAGCTGCACAAAAACCATACCATACCCTTGCTTCTTTTGTTTAAGTAATTCAGTAACTGTTGACTATGATAACTTTGATATGTCAGTTTAATATGAACTTTACATGTGTGGGTTACAACACAGACACACATGGCAGACATCGCATGGCACCTGTGGAGGCCCAAACCTGTTCTAAGTTTATTACTTATACACATACATATACACACATACACACATACATACATACATACATACATACACACATACATACATACACACATACATACATACATACATACATACATACATACATACATACATACATACACACATACACACATACACACATACACACATACATACATACATACATACATACATACATACATACATACATACATACATACATACATACATACATACATACATGCATACATGAAATTATTTTGTACACAGTACAATAATTACACAATACTCATGCATTTTCCTGGAATCAAACATGCATTGGATGGCAGAAAATGTCCCACCAGGCTAACAGCAATTTTCAATGAGTTTTATTGAAAGGCAGTGGCAAAAAGTGGATAATTAAAATGTCTGAACATCGAGTCTAAAAATGATTGACCTTTGGGTATAATATATATGCCACCCTGTAAGGGACAATGTGAGTACAAAAGTGCCACACAAACACTGAAGTACCACTAAGTGCCCAATCAAGGGCCAGTTGTCAACATTACATAACATTGTAAAAATGTATAACAACTGCTTCCAGTATTTTGTTTCTGCTGCAAGTATTTTGTTAAACACTGCAATAATAATAGACCATAGGAATTCCTACACTTTTAGGGGTATCTGTAAATGCTTTTATGAAACAACAAACGCAAAGTAAACACTACAGTAAGTCATGCCTACATCTAATGTCATGAACAGGCTGTACTTTTGGTGTCAATATTTATGTAAATGAGCTACCTAAACCACAGCTTTTCTCCCCAATGTACATAGAGCTTATATCATTTTTAAATCTTTTGATTACTAAAGGTAGTTTAAGGTTGTCAGATTCAACATGTTTTGTGTGGAGTCTGTCCAATAGCCATGCAGTTATTCCAAGCCACACCCCAAGAAGTAAGTTTCTGTGTCTTTTGAAGAGCAAAGCTCATGTGTGTTTGCAAGTAGTCTCTGAGGGCCATGCTATCACACTTAATGTCTGTCCTTCTGCTCCTACTATGGCAGAGCATGTGCTGTAAGCATAACTACGGGATATGTTACTGTTACTGTAATCCTTAATGGATCCCTAATGGATCAGACTGAATTGAACCAAATTAGACTGAATGCCTTTATTGTCTTTGTATTTTAAAATACAATGAAATTAGGAGCGCTGCTGCATCGTGTTGTAATTATGATTCGCTTTAAGTGTCCTTCTCTCTGTGATCTTCTCATTAGGTGTGAGGGCGATCCAGGTGAGTCAGAACCCACCAGACCTGGTGCTGAGGCCTGGCTCATCATTGATAATCAACTGCACAATAGCTGGAGTTAGCAACCCAAACCTGTACTGGTATCGATGGAGTGCCACTGGGGGAATAGAACTTAAATTTTTCTCAATAGGTACAGGCATGATGGACCCTATGGAGGGTTGGAATGGTTTCCAAGCCAGCCGGTCTGTGGACCTGCAGCTGTCCTTAGAGTCTACTAAAGTACAGCCAGCAGAACCTGCAGTATGGTACTGTGCAGCAAGTAGCCACAGTGACTCAGATCTGTCAAATAGCTGCACAAAAACCATACCATACCCTTGCTTCTTTTGTTTAAGTAATTCAGTAACTGTTGACTATGATAACTTTGATATGTCAGTTTAATATGAACTTTACATGTGTGGGTTACAACACAGACACACATGGCAGACATCGCATGGCACCTGTGGAGGCCCAAACCTGTTCTAAGTTTATTACTTATACACATACATATACACACATACACACATACATACATACATACATACATACACACATACATACATACACACATACATACATACATACATACATACATACATACATACATACATACATACATACATACACACATACACACATACACACATACACACATACATACATACATACATACATACATACATACATACATACATACATACATACATGCATACATGAAATTATTTTGTACACAGTACAATAATTACACAATACTCATGCATTTTCCTGGAATCAAACATGCATTGGATGGCAGAAAATGTCCTACCAGGCTAACAGCAATTTTCAATGAGTTTTATTGAAAGGCAGTGGCAAAAAGTGGATAATTAAAATGTCTGAACATCGAGTCTAAAAATGATTGACCTTTGGGTATAATATATATGCCACCCTGTAAGGGACAATGTGAGTACAAAAGTGCCACACAAACACTGAAGTACCACTAAGTGCCCAATCAAGGGCCAGTTGTCAACATTACATAACATTGTAAAAATGTATAACAACTGCTTCCAGTATTTTGTTTCTGCTGCAAGTATTTTGTTAAACACTGCAACAATAATAGACCATACGAATTCCTACACTTTTAGGGGTATCTGTAAATGCCTTTATGAAACAACAAAGCAAAGTAAACACTACAGTAAGTCATGCCTACATCTAATGTCATGAACAGGCTGTACTTTTGGTGTCAATATTTATGTAAATGAGCCACCTAAACCACAGCTTTTCTCCCCAATGTACATAGAGCTTATCTCATTTTTAAATCTTTTGATTACTAAAGGTAGTTTAAGGTTGTCAGATTCAACATGTTTTGTGTGGAGTCTGTCCAATAGCCATACAGTTATTCCAAGCCACACCCCAAGAAGTAAGTTTCTGGGCTCTATTTTCATGATCATAAGCGCATTGTCTAAAGTCTGTCGCGCAAGTTGCTTTGGGGGCGTTCCCGACACAATTTGGTATTTTCACGGCGGAAAAAGCGAACATTGCGCCAGGCGCATCGTTCAAAAGGGTTGGGTTAAGTTACTTCATTAGTCATGGGTGTGTTTTTGGCGTAACATACAATTAACCAATGAGAATGTATACTCTCATTCCCTTTAAGAGCCAGCGGGCGCATTGTCCATAGCCTGTTGCTATTACCATGGCGGATTTACCCGGACGGGAGGAGCTTTTCGGTGGAGGAGACCGATCTGCTCGTGCGTGAAGTAAAAGTGCGTGAGTAGTTAATATTCTGGGATGGAAAGAATCCCCCCAAACCTCCGCGGGTCATAGAAGTATGGGAGGAAATATCTTCAATAATTGTGTCCTCCTTTGGCAAGAAGAGAACTTTCGAACAGTGCCCAAAGCGGCAACGTTAGAAGACGTGAAACAAAAGCTTTAAACTTAAAGGAAACATCAAAAATAAAAGGTGGAGGTCCATCAAACCATTAGTCCACTAGTTTTCTTTTTGATGATTAGTCCATTTCATTTCTTACAACTTGCCACGCTGTTTATTAAATAAACTGCAGAGCATTGCAATCGCTGTTTATTCAAAAGACAAAAGAAACTGCAGAACATTGCTATAAACTGCAAAACATTGCTATACTCTTATTATTTGTGCCTGTTTGCTAATAAAAACATAAAAATACATGGCTATACAGGCTATACACGTTGCAACTTTTCTGCCAGTTCAGCTCGCCTCTCTGGGGCAGCAGCAGACATCGGGGTTCAACGCGTTGTGCGCCGAAAGCGGTACAACAACGTTAGAAGACGGGAAACAAAGCCTTAAACTCAAAGGAAACATCAGAAATAAACGGAAGGTATAGGTCCATCAAACCATTACTCCACTAGTTTTCTTTTTGATGATTTTTCCATATTATTTCTTACAACTTGCCACGCTGTTTATTTAAAACAACAAAAGAAATCGTAAAAAAACTGCAGAACATTGCAATCGCTGTTTATTTAAAACGACAAAAGAAATTGTAAATAAACTGCAGAACATTGCTATAAACTGCACAACATTGCTATATTCTCATTATTTGTGCATATTTGCTTACTAAAACATACAAATACATAGCTATACAGGCTATACATGTTGCAACTTTTCTCCCAGTTCAGCTCGCCTCTCTGGCGCAGCAGCAGGTACATCGGGGTTCAAAGCCTTGTGCGCCTCTAAAATAGCTTTTGAACAATGCGCCAGTGACGAAAAAGCACCTTTTCATTAATCAAAAGCGCAAATGGTTTATACGTCCTCATAATAGCATCTGGTGCGCTTTGCGCCAGACCACACCTCTTCTTTTCGCTGACCCGCCCGTCACGGCGCAATGTCATCTGCTATCTAGACAACGTGATTTTTTGCCTGAAAAAATGAACGTTGCGCTGGCACAGAATAGCAATGACAGCATGCGCATGTCGCGAATGCACAATGCGCCGCGGCAAAATAGGGCCCTCTGTGTCTTTTGAAGAGCAAAGCTCATGTGTGTTTGCAAGTAGTCTCTGAGGGCCATGCTATCACACTTAATGTCTGTCCTTCTGCTCCTACTATGGCAGAGCATGTGCTGTAAGCATAACTACGGGATATGCTACTGTTACTGTAATCCTTAATGGATCCCTAATGGATCAGACTGAATTGAACCAAATTAGACTGAATGCCTTTATTGTCTTTGTATTTTAAAATACAATGAAATTAGGAGCGCTGCTGCATCGTGTTGTAATTATGATTCGCTTTAAGTGTCCTTCTCTCTGTGATCTTCTCATTAGGTGTGAGGGCGATCCAGGTGAGTCAGAACCCACCAGACCTGGTGCTGATGCCCGATTCATCATTAAGAATCAACTGCACAATAGCTGGAGTTAGCAACCCAAACCTGTACTGGTATCGATGGAGTGCCACTGGGGGAATAGAACTTAAATTTTTCTCAATAGGTACAGGCATGATGGACCCTATGGAGGGTTGGAATGGGTTCAAAGCCAACCGGCCTGTGGACCTGCAGCTGTCCTTAGAGTCTACTAAAGTACTGCCAGCAGAACCTGCAGTATGGTACTGTGCAGCCAGTCGCCACAGTGACTCAGATCTGTCAAATAGCTGCACAAAAACCATACCATACCCTTGCTTCTTTTGTTTAAGTACTTCAGTAACTGCTAACTGTGATAACTCTAATATGTCAGTTCTGATCTTCACATGTGTGAGTTACAACACAGACACACATGGCAGACATTCCATGACACCTGTGGAGGCCTGACCCCATCATGAGATCTCATGTTCCTTGTTCATAGCACAGTTTCAACATAAGGATACATAAATGAGTAAATGGAATACATTTGTACATGGTACATCATGGTTATCAAGCACTAGGTTTGTAGGGTGGTAAATCACATCCTACCAGCTTGACTGTAATTTTCTCTGTTTTTCTAATGGGCCCTGACAAAAATTTGGATGATTAAAGTCTGAATATCCACTGCAAAACTAACACAGGTTACTATTCTTTCAAAGCATATACAAGATTGCTTCAAAATGTGGCCATGTATATTTTCTTTTTACTAAATTGTAAATGTTTTAACATGTTTAAAACGTTTTAAAATGTTTTGAGTGACACATTGAGCTACATTACTAAAAAAAAACATTTAAGATGTGCAGTGTTTTTAACCCCAGCTGATGCACCAATTTGTACATACTCTGCACCCTGCACCTGGTAAAACAAGAGCAAACTTTGCAGAGCATGTACCAGAGAAACACAATACGTGAGAACTGTCCCATTTTGAACAAAGCCACATCCGTAAGAGACGAGGCATTGCAGCTGCAGGTGTGTGTGTGTGTGTGTGTGTGTGTGTGTGTTTGTGTTCTCAGCTTTGTTCGAGCGTTAGCTGCTGTGGTTAGGTGCAGAGCTGCTCAGAGTACAGCATGATTGCTGCCACCACATCCTCCCTTGACTTCACTCCCCCTTCACCGACCACTGACAAACAACAGCCACTTCTTGTGCACAGGTTTACCTAGGCAACATGTGTAACCTATATGTGTGTATGTTGTATGTTATATATGTATTAAAATATATAGTTAATGTACTCAAAACTATTGACGTAATCAGTTACATCAAAAGTTTTGAGTTGTATTGACAATCCGGGTTTACAGTGTAGGGTGGGGGTGAGTGTTAGAGGATGAGAGAGATAGTGCTCTGTCAGTTTTAAAACTAATTGATGTGTTTTAGTTTGCTGAAAGATTGGTGCTGTCACTGCTGGTAAACTCAGTTGACCGTCACCAGTTATGATTCATATTTTGTCCTATAACATATTTTGACAGAGGGGGATATGACTCATATCATGAACTAATCAAACGTTTCCTTTAGTGGAAACAGAATCTCTTTCTGTCATGTTTTCATGAGATGTCAGTATGGGGAGGCGAAATATTCAGATCACAATAAGCCAACGCAACTGAAATAAGCTGCAGAAGGCGAGCAAAAACTTTCCATTGCCTTGCATATGTTGTCTTTGTCAGGAAGTGGTTGTCTGTCCTTTGTAGCATAGGAGATGCTACATCATATCCTTTGTGACAGCTTTTCTATTCATTTTAGAGATTGGTAACACGTGTGTTGGCATGAACACCAGTTCTTTAGGAAAAAGTATTGCAATGTGTGTTAAATGAAAACACAGTGCCACATCTTTATTCTTGCAGTTTTATTGCCATTTTTATTTTTTCAAGATTATTGTTCATTTAGATAGCAAGCATTTGCACAGGCTACAAACTACAACTACAAAAATTGAATACAAGAGATGTATGAATTCAGAAACAATTAATGTGGTACAAAAATATTCAGAATGATGCAAACAAGGTATTAAAAAAATACACTTTTAGTATAGTAATGAAGTTGCACTTTCAACTGTGGTCATTATTTCAGGATGATTCATCATTTACTTTTGACCTGTTTGTTGGCCTAGAGGACATACATAAACAATAAAGAAAAGCAAAAAAGGATTAGCAATTACTAAAACATACTCTTCAAATATTCTTTGGGTTTTTAGCCAGTGCTACATGTATACATTTTATGATGAAACATTGGATAACACTGCTTTTGCAGGGAGGGGAAAGACGCTTATTCTTATTTTCCACACCAGGCTGCCCACGACGACAGCATACAGAAAGCTTTTGCCGAGAAAAAGGACGTAGGCAAAGCGTGCTGTCACCATCCCCCGTTGCAGCTTTTCCACTGGCAGAGGACACAAAAAACATAGATTAGTATCAATAGTGACCTTTAGTTCAGTAAGTTTAGGAAACTATTGGTCAGACAGTTAAGAAAAAAAAACAAACCGCTGTTTGTTTGGACTCAAATAGCAAATGTAAAGGGAGAAAATTCTTACCATCAAGCCCTAAAAAACAAAACAAACAATCTTACTGTTAGCAGGTGTTGTTAGTTGATAAGACATGTGTCAATGTAACCACAATATCTCTTTGTTTGTCATACAGGTTATACTCACCATCTTGCCCTTGAATTGTGTCTGTCTCAGTAACATAGTCTTTCCCATCAAAGAACTGGACAGAACAAGTAAATGAATTTCTGAGGTTTTGCCAATCTGATTTTTGAACTTGCAGTCGACTAGAGATGCTGTACATCAATGTTTCGTTGCTACGGAGAGGATTGTTGTCGGTTCCCACTCCAAAGCTAACATCCTCATTATTAATCTTCCAGAACACCGCAACATGGTCAGGGTAGAAGTTGGTCACCGCACACACAAGGGTCACTTTTCCCACTTTCTTTTTGGCAGCACAGATCTCTTTGGGGGAGGGTGGCAGAAGTGTAACCTTTGGCCTTGTGATGTTTATCCTGGGATCTTATGCAAAATTAGAAAAAAACTGCCTTATAAAATTTACATGTAATAAACATTTAATACATTATTATAAACAATGTATAACATTTTAATTTAACCTAATTTAATTTAACCTACTTTAAATCAATTATTAGTTAGCAATTCTTTAACTGTTATATCTGGCTTTGTGACATTTACCCTGGGATCATATGGGAAAAAGTAAAAACATATGAACAAAAACTGTATAAACAAGAACTTACTGTAATTGCTAAACAAATCATGTTACATTTTAATCAGTGTAATCACAGAATGTATACACCTGGATCTGGATGTGTTAGGATTACCCTGGCATCTTATGGGGAAATGGGTAAAAGACATTGTAAACATTAATCCAACTAACGTAATTAATCTGGAACTGACATTAGCAGCATATCCTGTGTCAAGTTAAACAGTAGATTCTCTGAAAATCAGGATGGGATTAAAAATTGTCCTGTTTAATGAGCCTGCTCACACCAGCCACCAGCCAAATGGTGGTAAAATATTAAGCCGCTAGTAGATTTTGGACACAAAATAATAATTTACTTAATTCCACCCCTGCTGTGACCCACATGCCAAAGAAAAAACAACCACTGGATCGGTTGGGGATGTCTGAGAGTAAGTATGAGCAAGAACTCTGCAGACATAGTGCTTGTTGCTTTTCCCTAACAATACCACACCTACCAAGCAACTCTTTTAAATCTCATTAAAATATGTTACAAATTCTCTCTCAGCCATCACTCATGTCATGTGACAGGCTAAAGCACAATAAAAAGGAATCAACAGTAATTGTACATGAAAAGTATTCTTACTCAAATTCTTATGTAAAGCATGTGTATGTATTTCTGTCAGATAATAAAAAATTGCTGTGAAGAAATGTTTCTTTAACTTACCAAGGACTGTTACTTTAGTTCCCGGACCAAAGAATGCTGCTGTGCCTGAGCACTGTGTTTTATTGCTGCACTAAAATCACTAATACTAACAAACGTACACAGCACCTAACACACTTAATATAGAATATGCAAAATACACTCATCTTATGGATGATCTTTTGAAAGACCTTTCTGTGTTGGTGTTGAGGTTAATCTACATGCCAATTACTCTATTTAGAAAGTCTTTTTTTATTCCACAACAGTTCTTGGTAGCTCTACAGCACCATGCTAACTTTATCCTGTAATTTAATAATAATTTTATTAAAATAAGTGTGTGTTAAGGTTATTGTTCACTGTTCAGTTAAATGCATTTAGTTCAGTATTCTTTCCCATAACCCCATGATGTGTAATACCACTGCAGTGTATCACATCTCAAAATAAAGTGGTCAGTCTGAAGTGGAGCTGAAATGGTGCTTACTCACCCAGAACCGTCAGCTTTGTCCCTTCTCCAAATATCACATTCCCAAAGCTTGCACACGATGATTTCACACATAACATAAACCTGAGGCCAACCTACACCTATTGATGCTTATTAGCAGTATTCAGTTAGGGGGTTCTGCTGAGTGTATGTAGGGTATGTAGGGTAGGGTCCCCCGTTATCTCTTTCCGGCCCTAGGGGCCCCCCTTTACACAATCAACACCAAATCTCCCCAAACAAACATAAACATGGAGACTTCGAAACCTGTTTAAAACTCATTCAGTTCTGCTTTCAGTGTAGAATACGGCCGATTTTCTGGTTATCACGCCTATGCATGGTCAGTGGTTTCATTACCGTCTTGCCAAAAGGAATGCCAGGGCATATGGGCCAGCTGAGGTCACTTGAGTTCATCTCACACTTCTTGAACTATGGAGTAAATAGACTTTTAAAACTACAGTTTTATGACACAAGTCATGCATGTGTTGGTGTCCATGCGATTACTCAAAGATCCCTGTGTTATTTATTTAGTGACACCAGTATGGAGGTTGTTTTTTGTTCATGTTTTGATGGCATTTGTATCACTGTGTCCCCCTGTACACAGTACTACATCGTTCAGCAAAAACAGTTGTATTCACTGATGATGATGTCACTGTGAAAAGAATATCAAACCAAAGATGAGCTAAAAAAGGACAGATGACTATTCTCAATCCACTCTCTGCCTAGTGTCCACACAGTTTAAAAACAATCATGGCAAGAAAATCTTAGTCTGTTTGTGCCATTAAAAATAATGCGATGTTGAACAATGAAATGAAGTTTTAAAATGACACATGGTGAAGTATGCATGTATACCAAAAAAGAGAAAAAAAGTTGACATTCTCCTTGTTAAAATGGCATAACTATGTTTGGTTTGTTAGGAGTTAGTTAGAATTTAGCTGTTAGTTTTAGAAGGTCCCCATGTGCTCCCATTTCTTATGACTCACCATAGCAGTTAACAAAGTACACAGTGTTCTGCAAATGAGATTTCTAAATATTCTTTAAGTTTTAAAAGTTTAGGATTTTGCAGTGATAGTTTACTGAATGCCACGAAAAAGGCCATTTATGTGCTACTGCCTTTCTGTTCTTTTTAGCCTTCCTTATTTGTTTAACTCCTTTAGCTTTTTTCCTATGCCTTCCTCCAGAATTGTCTCAGTGTTTCTACAATTTCCCCTATACCTTCCTGTTAAGCATAAAGCTGTGTTTATCATTGGATATTACATTATTTTGATCTTCAGTGTAGTAGCAACTTTTGTAGCAATATGTGTAAGATTTATCACAATGCAAAAAATATCACGAGATATGTGACACTGCATTGGGAATTAAAATAACTCTTTATTTGGTGATAGCAAGGAATGATAACAAGAGTCATATATTCATGTAAATACTACATTCTAAGAAAAAGAAAAATGGTGGATAACAGGAGAATATCATATAACATTTTAAATCCTAATAGCACATGACATCCTACTTTAGATTAAAAAGCAGAAGCTATATTTGTACATGCTATACTTCATAATTCTGTACTTTATGCTGTACTGCACTAAACTATTCTTTATTATGATTTAAGCTTGATTATAGATTAATGTCATGCATAAAGGTTGCAAAAGGTTAATTGTCAATGCAAAAAGGTTAGATCTCTAAAAACAAAGAAATGGCAGAAACATGTCCTCATGCAGCAGAGATGTGGATTGCACCTCTGTTGTGCTGAAATTCTGACAGCCTCTTGTACCAGCTGTTTACCACTTCCCGTTTGAGCCTTTTGAAATCTGAGAAGAGTATTTAACATAATCAAACCCAGCATTTGACAAGTCAAAATGTGTGTTGTTACAAAAATTGTGTTTGACCTACCTTCATGACAAAAAATAAGATGAACAGTCCGAACAGGAAGCTCTTGGCAATAAAAATGCTGTACGCAAACTTGGCAGTTTGAGCAGACTTCACATAAGAATCTGGAAACAAAATAGAATTGTCTACAATTATTACAGTTTATCATAATGAAGTAACATAAAATATAAAGATGTGTAGTATGTAATAATTATGTAATAAATACAATTATGAAATAATATGTAATGTGTACATATTTACCTGGGTCAATTGCACCAGACTCTGTGTAATAAAGAAATGAAACAATTACATTAGACCATCACATGGGTATGATTATCAAATGCAGTTAATATAATATGCCTCTGCTGATCTGTATGTCTTCAAGTTGCTATTGCAGCATATCTAAATATATTCAGCAAATAGTTTTTATGGGTATACTTTGGTAAAATCTAAATATTTAGTATTTTATTGAGAGCCATACCAGATGTTCCAAATATAGAGGAATCATAATATGTTGTATTCCCCTCCCCTGCGAAAAAACTGACAATACAGGTGAAATGGTTCCTGGGGTTGTTCCATTTCTTAACTTCGACTCTCAGTCTGCTGGTGATGCTGTATGTTTTTTTCTCTTTTTCCAGTATGGCATTATTGTCTGTTCCAACTCCTTCAGTTTGGTTCTCTCCATTGAGTTGCCAGACCACAGAGACATGGTCAGGGTAGAAGCCCGAGGCCACACATAACAGGGTCACTGACTTCCTATTCGCCTGAATCTCCTTGTCACAAACTTCATTTTTGGCAGGAGGCAATACCGTGACATTGGGAGGTGTGACCGTCAGTTTTGGATCTAAAGGTAAAAAATGCAGGAATTATTAAATCTTACAGGTTCACAGCAAATTGTTAAATCAACTCCAAGGGAGTCATTTTTAACACTACGTTGGTGTTTATTTTGTACCAATCTTTGTAGTGTGTTCATTTAGCACTTCCCGAAGTATTGATAATATCACTCAGATACAATGTTAAAACAGATAAAACTCACAGTCAGTGTTCTAATCCATATGTCCTACATTTTCTGCATACAAGTTAAAGCAAGCATATATATATTTTACAAAGCACATTTAACTACCCAATTTACTGTAAATGAAATGTGCTACATAATTACATTTGCCTTCCCTTGGTTTGCACTGAAGGTGCTTCAGACATTCATTCACTAACAACAGAACTGGGCCACTGAATTACATATTTGCACAGGATGAATAAAGCCACATTTCAGAGTTAAAGAAAGGCAATGTAAAGAAATATTACTTCTAGATCTGCTCTTACCCAGAACTGTTAGTTTTGTCCCCTCTCCAAAATAAGCAGGATACGTGCCGGAGCACACTACTCTCTCTCAGAGACAAAAACTAGCTATGGTAATTGGCTATCAACAAGACCGATGAGAAGGAAAAATAGAAATGTTTTACTCCCACCCTAACAATTTTTTTGGTGATTTTCAAACAACATTCCAAACTATTTTACTAACATTTTTTTAAACCACTAAAATCACATTAGATTTGTATTGTGTGGCATCAATGCTGAAATATAGACAACATCTTTTCACTACTACAACACTACATAAAAGGGTGCAAATATTGGTGGGTCAGCTTAGGTCTGCATGCTAGACAACAGCTCTAGTTCATCTTAGTTTCCTGTCATTTTAAATATGGGCCCTTGGTGATCGGGAACAGTTGGTCTCCTTGAATACAGCTCATTTTGTGTCAACGTATAAGTCATAGTTATTAAATAAGGATGAATAAGTATAGAAAAGTAATGGGCAATCTGGTTTCAGATCGTACAATAATAACACGTATTTGTGGTATTCACTAAATTACGATTCTTCAACTAGGTAGAGAGATATAATATTAAAATCATGTGTATTATTTACTGCATAGTTAGAATCAGGTGATTCGTAATATGTGGTTGATTGTAGGTTCTGAGTCCAGGCTGCCTATCACTGGTATAAATGTAGACTTTTAAAGATTTTTTTTTGACAATAATCTTATGCACAGCAAGCATAGAGAGGAAAACCACAAACAGTTTGCTCAAGATACCTGATTCTCTCTGCCAAGATGCAATCTACACATGAACATGAATCTTTTTCAGAAAAGTACTGAGGCAAATAAGAATCTGCCTTCAGCAATGTGTTTTTAAATTATTCAGCTGTAATCTCCTAAATTAAAAAGCCTTCACTCACTTTTGGCATTCATACATCAAGTCCACACATGCATTAGATAAACCCATTAAACCACTATGACATATTAGGATGAAATGGTAATCTACAACTTTACTGCAAACACTAAATGTAAATAAATTGGTGAAACTCATTTTTGTGGGGTTAATGATTTCACTTTCAAGACAACATCCATTCTATACAGACACCCTGCCCCACATTTATGCCCATATGTTCTGAAATCCACAACTTCTTACAGTCTAAATGTGGAGTTGGAGTTTTTTAGTCAGCAAAGTAGAGCAGTAGAAAATAACTAAATTTTAACAACATTGTAACCAGATCAACACCAGAAATTAGATTTTCTTACCGATTACAGTGAGTTTGGTCCCTTGCCCAAAGTATGCTGGCTCATTGTTCACACTGCTCAGTGGCAGCAATAAAAACATCTAGCTACATCAGGCTAACTGACTGTTGCCCTTGGTAACTACGTATTGGGTAAAAAATAGCATAACTAGATGACTCAAGTGGCAGTGGTATTGCTCTAAATAAGCTACTCAGTTTGACGCATTGCCTTTCAGAGAAAGACATATGTTAAATCTAAGACATTTAAAGTCAGCAAAGTAGAGCAGTAGAAAATAACTAAATTTTAACAACATTTTAACCAGATCAACACCAGAAATTAGATTTTCTTACCGATTACAGTGAGTTTGGTCCCTTGCCCAAAGTATGCTGGCTGATTGTTCACACTGCTCAGTGGCAGCAATAAAAACATCTAGCTACATCAGGCTAACTAACTGTTGCCCTTGGTAACTACTTATTGGGTAAAAAATAGCATAACTAGATGACTCAAGTGGCAGTGGTATTGCTCTAAACAAGTTACTCAGTTTGACGCATTGCCTTTCAGAGAAAGACATATGTTAAATCTAAGACATTTAAAGTCAGCAAAGTAGAGCAGTAGAAAATAACTAAATTTTAACAACATTTTAACCAGATCAACACCAGAAATTAGATTTTCTTACCGATTACAGTGAGTTTGGTCCCTTGCCCAAAGTATGCTGGCTGATTGTTCACACTGCTCAGTGGCAGCAATAAAAACATCTAGCTACATCAGGCTGACTGTTGCCCTTGGTAACTACTTATTGGTTAAAAAATAGCATAACTAGATGACTCAAGTGGCAGTGGTATTGCTCTAAACAAGTTACTCAGTTTGACGCATTGCCTTTTAGAGAAAGACATATGTTAAATCTAAGACATTTAAAGTCAGCAAAGTAGAGCAGTAGAAAATAACTAAATTTTAACAACATTCTAACCAGATCAACACCAGAAATTAGATTTTCTTACCGATTACAGTGAGTTTGGTCCCTTGCCCAAAGTATGCTGGCTGAGTGTTCACACTGCTCAGTGGCAGCAATAAAACATCTAGCTACATCAGGCTAACTGACTGTTGCCCTCCGTAACCACTTATCAGGGTAAAAAACAGCATAACTAGATGACACAAACGGCAGTGGTATTGCTCTAAACAACTTACCCATTGCCTTTCAGACAGAAACGTTCTGAAATGTTAGCTCTAAGATATTTTTTTTTAGATCCTAACACTTGGTTATTAGATATAATGCCTTATATATAAATAACAAGAAAATAACAAGTTGACTGTGCTTACCCAGAACAGTGAGTTTTGTGCCTGGACCAAACACTGCCTTGTCATTGGAGCACAGAGTGAGGTCGCATAACATAATTTGGTAGCAGACCATGGCAGCGAAATCAAGCCCATCAAAACTGTCAGAGTAGCCTACTTTGACCAATTTGCCCTGCACTACAAAAACTGGACAAACTACTTTAGAATCTATAAATCAAGACCTTTTTGCTAATGTAATCATCTATTCACGGCAAGTTTTATTCACATCTTTTTTTATACATGCACGTCTTTGCCATAAAAATAAATAGGAATAACTCACCCAAAACCGTTAGTTTTGTACCACTGCCAAAGTAAGCCGGGTTGTAGTTCACACTGATTCAAGGCTGTGTAGAAAACTGACTGTCTGGGATTATCCAAGCCCTTTGCACCTGTTCACTAAAATGTGCTAACTACATATCCAATTTAATATATGTTTTTCACACAAATTAAAGAATGCATTCTTCACTGCTTATATGCTTATTGCAATGCCAACCCAACTCTGAATTATTGATTAAATGCCAAATTTCATGTTCTGTTATCATTTTCATACTCCTGGTCCAGACATAATGATTTAATCAGCGTAATATTGAGAAGTTCTACAGGAGCTGGGCAAAGTGCCAAGGAGCCATTATGAAACATTCCAAAGGAAATACTTTATTTCCAACTTAAACAAATGATCTATAAAACTGATACAAACTCATATTACTAGAAATTATGTTTAACCTATTTTTTGCTTCTATGTTTAGGCCACGCTTAAGATTATTTCAGCATTGTCTACGGGTCTCTTACTTTTTTCTATAGCACATTGACAGGCAAAGCAAAACATTTCTTACCCAAAACAGTGAGTTTGGTGCCTTCTCCAAAAAATGCTTGTGAGTAGGAACACAGAGGTTTGCTGTTATATCATTAACCCCCTCAAACCAACGTTCTCCAGCAAAACCTAGACATCACACTACTTTTACACTGACTATATTTCTTTTCTGCAGTAGAAACATACAGTACAATAAGTCAAAGGAAGCTTGGAACGTGCAGTGTGTATTCCTAGCTTTGATGGATCTTACCGAGAACAGTTAATCTGGTGCCTCCACCGAAGTAAGCTTGACCCCCGCCAGTGCCACAGTGGCCCCAGGCATGGATAATATTTATGGAGCAACTACAAGA
This sequence comes from Setipinna tenuifilis, assembly GCA_030347295.1. Taxonomy (NCBI): domain Eukaryota; kingdom Metazoa; phylum Chordata; class Actinopteri; order Clupeiformes; family Engraulidae; genus Setipinna; species Setipinna tenuifilis. Next base: position 12,376,927 of record CM059278.1, read on the forward strand.
TCCTTAACCCACTGTACTTTACATCAAAACCTATAAGGTGTTTAAATTTACCCCCAAATCTCAAAATATTTTTCAGAAACATAAAATAAGGCAATTGACATTAACATTGAAAATACTTTTGATTGTATCGAAGAACCAAAACCAGTCACATATGTTGGAGGATTGCCAAAATGTCACACTGGAATGTCAGCATTTATCTTTTATGTATTGCATGGATGATGTACTCACCAAGTACAGTCAATTTTGTTCCAGCTCCAAAATAAGCCTGATAGTTGGCACAGCAATTGATCACCATACCAAAAAGCATCTAAATTGATCTGACAACCATAATAATCACTATAAATGAAAACACCTCAAGTTACCTAAAAACCCAAAATAAAAATCGTAGAGATATGTAATCCTCGGTTGCAGTTTTACAGTGACTTTCACCCCAGTGTGCAGTTTGCTCTTACCCAGAACGGTCAGTTTGGTTCCATGTCCGAAGTATGCTGGATTTGCATTGGCACAGTGAGGCAGCAAGCACAAATTTACGGGGCTAACTTAGAAATCTGTCATTCAGAACAAGCTAAACAAATGACTGAGATACAGAAATCTCTGTTGTTCAACAGATGTTGTATTTCACAGCCCCTTTCTACTTGTGAACAGAATCCCTGCACTCATTTGGATACTTGAACCAACATTTGGTAGGCATGTTTTAAAAGAAGTGGTAGTTTTACTTACCCAAAACAGTCAGTTTTGTTCCTTTTCCGAAATATGCTTGGCTTCCAGTGTCACATTGGTTGTTTTCACTTCAAAAAGTAATCCAAGTCTTTATTTGCTTACAAATATGAGGCTGTGAGAGGGCTATCCTAAATATATTCTCATGATGTGTAGAATGAAATAAACTATGCCAAAATAACTCAGAGATGAATAACTGTTTTTAGAGAGCTATAAAACAGGGGTATCACTTGACTTGGTTTTTTCTTTAGAACTTTCTGTGCATAAAATCCTTAGAAATTTTTAAAAACATCTTGTATTTTCAAAATGTAAATTATCCTCAGTCGAGATAAAATCACGTTTTTCAGTCAACTGGGTATTCTGATCCTCTGTAGTCCCCATGATAATGTTTGGAAGTGGCATGAGGTTTTTGTGCGGCAGCTCTATGGAGTTGTATCACGGTGGCCCCCTGTCCCCACGGTGCTAAACTATCACACAAAAACAAAGAGTCAGACAGTCTGCGTGTGTAGAAGCACACCCGCACCCCCTCCCCCACCCCCACCTCTCTCGCAAGCTCTATTCTCAGCCATCTCAGGTGCTCCTTAGTCTATACATGTTCATGTTTCCAGTGATTGTTTCTATTTCAGTAAACCTTGACAAGTCAGCAAAGGCAACACATTTCAACACACTCAAAGGCTGCCACCAAGCACATAGGCTATCCTTAAACAACACCACACCCCTTGTCCTATTTTTCAGCCTATATCAGAGAGACTTCTTCTGAAGTGTATTTGCATTAACACACATAGGTTGGAAATGTGTTTGTATGCATTCTGCTGATAATAACTAGAAAAATCTCTCTCCTAAATAAATAAATAAAAAAATAAATAAAAACACATATCCAAGCTAACGGGATTTGCTGTAAGACATGCCCAGTTCAATAAGCATTGTAAACTTTGTACTATATTTTCACATTATGAAAATTTTAAGCAGAAAACAAAAACAATATTTTTAATTACAGATTTAGATGTTGTGTATTAATTAGTCTTAGAACACCCATTACATTTTTCAGTGTTTCAGTGTTTGGTCTTAGTCACATAATAGGACAGAACAATTTGGCTATTTTCATTACTGGAGTAAGACCCACCAGGGGTAGAGCAACAGAGTTGTGTTCAGTTACAGTGCTGAGTTACAGTTCTGTTATCATCCTACAGAGGTCACTATGCTAGCTCTTTTCATCAAATCCTATAAAATTAATCATTGTTGATGCTGGCATATAGTGCACAGAACAACATTTAAAGACGCACAAATCTCTGTGAGGCCAGTACTATATTCTCACTAATTCCTCCTTCACAGTAGATCTACAGTGACAAATATTAGGAAAACAGACCCCTGCTAAAATGTTTTGGATGAAAAGGTGAACATAACTGTAAAGGTGAGAAATGTATGGCAAGTACGAATGAAATGGTCCTTGTATAAGAGACATATAAAGGAGACACTATAAAAAATTAACTTAAATTAAATGGACAAACAGATTGACATTTACAGTAATACTTGATTTTGTGTCTTGCCTCTAGGGGGGGAAATACTTTTGAATTTGATTGAAGTATTTTGAATTTGATTGCAGTTTCAGTCTTGGCCACAATCCTCCATAGGCCTATACATCTTTAAAGAAAGCAGATGTCTGATGGCACACTTACCTTTTTCAGCCTTTGCCCTGTGCCTTGCAGCTTAGAGCACCCCATCGTTCATCACCCTGCATGGTGACAGTGGGTCAAAGGTCACTGCACAGCTAACACCATACTCTTACTTACCACTTTGTTCATCATTTGGTAACGATTGCTTTGACCGCTGCTAGTGTTAGCGTTAGCGTTAGCATTAGCGCGGTGATATAGGTTTAGTTTTTTTTAATAAGGAAAGATGATGGGAGAAGCAGCACAGAATACCCTGTAAGACTTGGATGACTTAGAATTCCTCCAAAAGAAAGAGGAGGAAGCAAGGGCACTTGCCATTGCAAATGCATGCAACTGTAAAGAACAACACATGGAGAAAGACGCAGAAAGAAAATAAAATCAGCACTAAAATGGATGAAGGGACTGGGATTTTGAGACCACTAAAGTGAAGCAGATGAGGTCCAAAACACACACACATACACACACAGCAAAAAACAAACCAAAAAACTGTATTTTAAAATACAAATAAAATGTATTACGCATTAAAAATGGTGTTTTATTGAACTAAATGTGGCAGAGGGTACACAAAAAATCAGGACAAGAGAACCTGATGTACTGCAGCAAAAGACAGTATTGATCAGAGGTACTACCACAGTGCTAGCCTGGCTAGGGATTATTATATAAGTGTAATTGTTATATAAGTTGTTTCTCCCTTCCTCTTCACCTATACACCATTGACTTTTAGTACAACAAGATTTTTGATGACTGTTATTGGCACACTGGACCGGACACTGGTTGACAAACTTTTAAATAGGTCAGATCAGAATCACCTGAGGCTGAATGTCACCAAAACAAGAGATAGGTTTCAGGATGAAGAAGATGCCTTCACAGCCAGGCAGGATCAGGGGCGAGGTAGGCTAGTGGAGGAGGTTTAACAGTACAAGTACCTGGGAGTGGTGATCGATAACAGGCTGGACTGGAAATCCAACATTAAGGGTGTATATAAGGAGTGGATGAGCAGACTATATTTCCTTATGAAGCCTTAGCAAGACTTAGCCCAGGCTGAGCCCAGGGAAACTTACTCAAGACACATCTATCTTTGTGTGTCTTACTGTACCCACTACTATTTTTATTTATTAATATTCTATTCATTTTTCTTTGCATTCTCATTTTCTCTCTGTATTGCGCTACAGCTAATACTGCATTTAGACCTATTATCTTTTTTTATATTTACTTTTTGATATACATTTTTATTGCATTTGATATTGTGTAAGTTGTGTTATTTTTCCTCATTGTGTTGTTTTTGTCTCTGTTTGTTCGTATATGTCTTGCTGTAACTACACATCAATTTCCCAGCTTGGGATCAATAAAGTCTGTCGGTCTGTCTGTCTGTCTGTCTGTCTATCTATTTGATTCTTCACATATTTATATTTTTATTCTTATTTTTGTATAAGTTAGCCGAGTATGTTGACACCTTTAAAAATGAACACATTACGTTTCTACACAGAACCTCAGTTTTCATCTCTAACTGAACACCAGTGTTATTGCTCATCAGAACAAGAGATCTGTGTGACTGTGCTATGCTGGAGGCACAGAAGTATACAGCGGAGTCTCCAGCCTCAAGACTGTGGATTTGTAGAGAACATGTCTTTTTTTCTGTGGGCGACTCATTGTGTATTTAGAGTCCTTAAATGGAGCTACAATTTCTGTCATGTCTTTATTCATAGAGAAGGCAACAAGGTTGAGCTCTCTGTTGCTTCCTTGTCTGTACCAGAACATGTAGTAATAACTGTTATCATCATGTTCACAGTGTAGGATTTGTGTTTTATTCCTTGTTACTACATTTGGGGTATCCTGGACAATTTTTAATCCAAATGAATCTGTAAAAAATATCATATTTTAGTCATTGTGTATCATTAAATATAAGTTAATTGACATTAGTATCTCAAACTTTGCAATTTTATTTCAAAAGAAACTTACGCAAAGGTAGAAGCAAAGCCCAAAGAAAAGTGAAGAGTGGCCACATCTCTTGTAATAGGGAACACACTGAGCAAGCTTTTGTAACTTCTGCACCCTGCCTCCTTCTTTGACTCCTTCTCCTGACACGCATCATTGACGTCACACATAACTCATGTGTCATGAGTTTTTAATGCACTGTCCTGTCCATGGCAAAGTTTACAAAATGTCTTTGTAGCTGTTGTTGCTTTTTATTTAGTTTGTCAAATACTGAAATTTCATGTACCTATTTTACAGCCAAGATGTTATACTGTTTACTAGTTTGCTTGCGTAGACAAAACATGTTTAATGTCGATATTCAATGACTACACCTCAAACTCCCACTCAACAGTTAAAAACAGGTGTTACACTTGTGAAACATCAGAGGGCAGAGCAGAGTAGATAAATGGAAAAGAGATAGTATCATGTCCGTCAGCTGGGCTGGGTTGTTGAGCTGTTGACATGCTGAATCTCACCACTGTGCTGCACTGCTAGCACATAAGTACATGGCAGAGTCTGCAGACTCTAGATCTCTAATCACCAATGAAGACTTTAACACGTCTGGACGACTGAGTGTGTACTTAGAATCCTTGAAAGGTTTTTCAATTGTTCCATCGTCTTTTCCAAATGAGAAAGCAACCAACTCCAACTGTCCTTCTGTCTTCTGTCTGTACCAGTACAGGTAGAAATGAGAGGTGTCATTATGCTGGCAGTTCAGAATCATTTTGGTTTGCAATGGCATTAATGACATCAGTGGCTGCTGGAGAACATTTAGTCCTAAGGTGGATCCTGTGTGGCAAAAGGCAAAAACACGTTTCAAGACAACACAATTCTCTTTTATAAGCATGAATTATTGCTGAGTCTACTAATGCTGCTTGGTAAAGTCTACTTCTATTGATAAAACATTATCTGCTAAAACCTCTAATGATCGAACCCTTCCTTACTTATAGTTATGATGAGGGGTACCAACACAACAATCAGCTGCATTATACTAATAAAAACATTAAGATATTTCACTTAATTTTTAGCTCTCCTCCTGCCTCTGTTTAGCTTATCTGTTTTCTCTGCTCTGCAGTCAATATACAGTGTATGTATGCTTGGTCACATGACCCTGACATGGCTGACACAATGACACAAAGATTCGGCTCATTTGGAATGTAGTTTTACTCACCGTAAATCAAAATGATCTACAGTATTACGAGTCATTAATGGTAATGGAAATAGAACGGAGAAACTTTGGTTGTGGCAGTATATAACAATTAGGATGCAAAAACGATTGAACTAGTGGGGTGAAAGCAGTGGCGGTTCTACAGTGTTTTACTCCCCGGGCGAGACCACCCTTTTCAGCAAACCACTACTGGGTGAAAGACAAAGATAAATAGGAAAAAGAAGTCTGAAAAGGGTCCTTTAACTAAAAAATCACAGTTTATGAGAAGATGATGGTGGCACTGCACTCTGTGCAGATCAGAGGCACTAACCTTAAGTAACCATTTCATGTAGGTCCCTTTAGGTGCTACACAGGGTCAATTGTTGTTAGACTTGCCAGACTGACCTTTAACTATTTTCATTTATTTTTTTTTAATTTTAAACATAAATGTTGCCATTTGATGTATTGTACCAGAGTTAGCCAAAGGCTAATTTACATCTGGAGTCCCCTGGCAGGACATAATAAAAATAGTTTACAGTAGCCTACATGTAAAAACATACAGACATACAAATATCAAACCTCCTACTTCACTTACACACATATCGCTCACCCACACATCCACACACACACACATACACACACACACACACACACACACACATAGAGAGAGAGATACTCACACACACACAAAGCACATTTAGTCAGCACCATGGGAAAAAAGAAAAGAAATCAGTGATTGCAAATTTGAGTAGTTTTCAAGGAGCATTTCAGTTTTTGATGTTATTGCAGATAACTATGTCATGATCTCTTCCAGTATGTTTTGATCATCTGGCATATGACAGCGTAAATATGACTAAAGCAACTCAACTAAGACAGGGAGAGATGATGTTGCCTGTCTGTGTGCTACAAACTGAGTGGAGCTGTTTTGTGTGACTGTGCTTGGCTTAATGCACAGTAGTACAATGCAGAGTCTCCCGCCTTTAGATTGTGGATCTGCAGAGAAGATTTCTCAACCACTAGACGGTTTAGGTTGTATTTGGAGTCATTAAAAGGAGACACTAATTCGGTCAGTCCTTTATTTAACGAGACAGCAACAAGGCTTAATTCTCCATTTCTGGATTGCTGATACCAATACATGCAGTAGTAATTGGGGTCATCATGTTCACAGAGGAGTGTTATGTCACTGTTCCTCGTTATTATGTTCTTAGGATTCTGGACAATGGCTAATCCAGAAAAACCTGTAGAAGACAAAAAAACATATAATTTCTAACAATATTTAAATTTAGAACTATAACAATTACCAATGTTGTTGTTCCATGTCGTTCCATTTAAACTATACCTTTTATCAAAAGCAAACTCTGCAATGTCAAGAATAACCACATTCCTCTTCGATTTAACAACAACTAAGGGAGATACTCTTGATGCCTGCCTGATTTTATATTTGCCACCTCCTCTTTTAAGTGATTTGTCTGATGACATCTGTCAGTAGCAACTGAACGTGACATCACAGGCCTCCAGTTTTAAAGTTTTGTTCTAAGTTGCGTGTATATGGATAATAACATTTTTGACAGTATTTCACTTATGATACCTGAATATTTTGAACCATACATTTGTGTTTGATAAATATAGGCTAATATTTGTAAAGATTAACTATATTACATAATACAAAGTCAGTGTCAGGATGATATCATGGTGAGGCCAGTGACATTGTGCATTTTAATGGTCAGGTCATGGCCACTTCCACAGCCACAGATCACTTGCTGTTGAACAAGGCACCAAACCCCTAAATGCTCCCTGGGTGCTCTGAGTGTGGGACAGCTTCCGCCAATGTACATCTATGTATGTATACTACCCTGTGGATGTGTTAAATGCAAAAGACAAATGTCCTTAACCAAAGGAAAATAACAAAGACTTAACCCAAAGCCAGGTCTCCAACCATAGTGCTGAGGGAAGTGGCTGTATGGCTGGACATTGATTTCAGCCTCACTGTCATGGCGCAAGGCACTGGTTGTATCTCTGAGATAGCCGAGGAGGCTGAGAAGTTAACGAAAAAATAAAGTTGACTCAGCCCAGCCCACAAAAAACTAACCTGTTTTACATTAGCCCACACATTGGCCTCATTTCACTTTGGTGATCTGTCTGGCTACCTGTCTTAACAGGACGTCAAACAGGATCAAATGAGCCAGAATTTCCAGAGGCCAAACAAGTGGAATATGAACAACAAATGTCAAATCTAAATGAGATTGCCAACTACTTTCTGATTTGACAGCTGCCGTTTATGCTCTACCCATGTCTGTTTTTGATTCAAGAATTCGATTGCTACTGCCAGGAAAGATATTTCAATTGTATTCATCCATTTAGTTGTTTATGGTTGCTACAGATGGTATTTCTTATATTGTAAGTTGTGCAACACAAGCCAAGTTTAGTTAGTGATAGAATTAGGTCAAACCATCAATTTAGTTGTTTGTTTAATTATTGAACATCAACATTTTTCATCATCATCATCATCAATATTTAATATACTATGAGACTAATTTTATGAAACTTATTAATTAAGCTGATTTGATAAGGTCACTGCACATTTTGCATGGTGCCCAGTGTTACCAAATTGATATTGCTATTGGTATTACTATTGTACCAAAAGAAATTATAGTACACAGGCAATGGTATTAGTGTTGATGGCAGTATTGCAGGTGTTACTGTGATGAGACATCAGAGGGCAGAGTAGATTAATAAATGACAGATAGTATCATATATCTCTCTCACGCTGTCTTTGCTATAATAGGGTTATTGTGCTGTTGATATACTGAACTGTCTCACTGTGCATGCTGGTAGCGCAGAAGTAAATGGCAGAGTCTCCGATTTCCAGATTCTTAATCTCCAATGAGGATTTTAACACCTCAGGGCGGTTAGAAACATATTTAGCTTTTTCAAATGGTTGCTCTATATCAACACTACCTTTACCAGAAGAAAAAACCATGAGTTTCAGCTCTCCGTGGCTCTTCTGTCTGTACCACATCATTTGGAAGTAAGTGCTGTCATCATGACTACAGTTTAGAACCAGTGATGTGCTCTTTACTGGTCTTATTAATTCCTGTGGCTCTTGAGAGACTTTAATTCCCACTGTAGACCCTGTGTGGGGATAGGCTTTTATTTATTCAAAGAACCACAAAATGGGTGTTTTTTTTTAAGAAAAAGATACATTTCAGTAAAATTAAATTGAAATTGGCATTGTTCCTTACTTGTGATGAAAAGAAGAGAAACCAACACAGAGATCTTCCACATTGTAATGATAAGGCCCAACAGCACCTAGAATCATCACATACTAAATGTGCCTTTACTCTCTTTTCCTGGCTGCCTGGGATGTCTTTGACAAAGACACTGAACAGTGTATCAGAAGGAAATTACGTCATTGGATATTTAGTACCAAAGTTGTCATGGGCAAACATATTCGCTAACCCTTCCTTTTACAGTCTCACAATTACCAGGCATTAACATGGTAACTGGATACAATCACATGGTAGCAACACTGTTAAAAGAGATGGAGAGTGACAGAGTAAATATAAACTGTTTATAAGAAAATCACCAAGAAATACGTTAACCAGAAAAAAACTGTTTTACAATAATGGGTATCTTTTATTGGAATTGTAAAGATAACTACAGGTGAATTATAACATATATATTAGCATTTAGAAAATTTGACTTAGTATAATGCAATATCTATTTAACTACTTACCAACTTACTTATAAAGAAAGATAAGGTGTTTCTATTTACACTACCTCCTCTATTACCCACTTATTTGCTGTCCTTTAGGGTTATGTTTTACTTTTAATACATGTTTCCACTAAATAATTAAGTAATTATAGCCTTTTCAGCATATAGACCATTTATCATGCATGGGTTCAGTACTTACCTGGTAACAACAACTACACAAACAAATTCATTTGGGTCAATCTTCCTTACTACTGGGTCATTTACCAAGTAAACAAGATGAAACTATTATGTAAAAATGGATCTATTTCAACCTCACTCAGACCATAACCATGGTCTACCTGTGAATGATGCCATCCTTCTACCTATGCTCCAGACCTAATAACACCAAAGTCATGTGACTGTGATTGGTCCAGTATCTGACCAATCAGGGAGGACTTCTCCTTTTGAGAAGAGACCTACCCTTTCAGTAATAATTAATGTAGCTGTTAGGTTTTGGACTGCTATGAACTCTTGTCGCCACTAGATGGCCTCGTTTTTGCTTTTGTTTTGCTGAGTCACTGTGCTTTGATTTGACTGTTAATTGAATCCAATTTACTGGCCAGGTCATTACTGCTTACACCTGGTCCTGGTTTGTGTTTCCTTTAAAAAAGCCCTGTGTTCATTGCCTGTTGCTCAGTCTTGGCATTGTCAGCCTTGTGATCACCCACACGCGTAAGTGCTCCTGAATTTATGTTTTACTCTTGAGACCTGTTTGCATTTTCTATGGACACTTTGAACTCGCTTGGACGATCTGGATTTATGTTTGATTCCTGAGACCTGTTTGCATTTTCTATGGACACTTTGAACTCGCTTGGATGATCTGGATTTATGTTTGATTCCTGAGACCTTTTTGTTTTTTCTATGGACACTTTGAACTTGCTTGAATGATCTTCTGTGCTTTGTAACCTTTTGTGATCTTATATCTGACTCAGTAAAAGAAACCCTTTCACCTGATCTCGCCTTGCATTTTGCCTCTCTGCATCTGAGCCTCTCCTGTGGTCTAGCGGTAGCTTCTCTGCCTGCTACGCAAGCAACCCGGGTTCGATTCCTGCGGGAATCGTGACAGCAAGACTGAGCCATGAATGAAGAACTCCAGCAAAACATGTCTGCTCTCCTTGCACGCCCACCACCCACCCCTGCTTCAGCCTCAGCCCCAACGCCAGCCAGAAGTCATCTTACTGAACCCAGACTTCCAACACCTGAGAGGTATGGTGGAAGTCCCAAAGACTGTCGTGGGTTCTTGAACCAATGCTCACTTACCTTTGATCTGCAACCTACCTCCTTCCCCTCTGAACGTTCTCGCATCGCTTACGTCATCACCCTGCTGACTGGCAAGGCCCGAGCATGGGCCACAGCCATCTGGGAGCAACAGGGGCGAGCTTGTACCACCTATGCAAGATTCACCGAAGAGATGCGCAGGGTGTTCGACCATCCAGTAGGAGGCCGTGATGCTGCCAATCGCCTCTTCCATCTATGCCAAGGTAACTCCAGTGTCGCAGAGTATGCAGTCCTGTTCCGCACCCTTGCTGCAGAGAGCGGATGGAACATGGAAGCTCTGGTGGCAGCCTTCCGCCATGGTCTATCCGGATATATCAAGGATGAGCTGGCTGCCAAAGACCCGGCCGAGGACCTGGAAGATCTGATTGACCAGGCCATCAGACTTGACAACCGGCTACGTGAGCAACGCCGAGAGCGACAGCCACACCGAGAATTCACATCCGGCTCCTGTACGCCTCCGCCTGGCCCGCGGCAGCCATCCCTTGACCCAGAGGAACCCATGCAGCTTGGTCGGTACCGTCTGTCCCAAGCAGAGAGAGACCGCAGGATGAAGGAACGTTGTTGCCTTTACTGTGGCCAGGATGGTCACTTCTGCTCAAACTGTCCCGAACTTGCAGGTAAAAGCCAAGCCCAGTCCAGCAGGGGGAGATCTGTGACTGGGGCAACGCTCACTCCCCGCGCCTCTACAACCTGTATGCAACTTCCTGTCACCCTCACCTGGGAACATCATCATCACTCTGTACGGGCTCTCGTTGACTCTGGTGCAGCAGGGAATTTCCTTGACTCCTCCTTGGCCACCAGACTTCGCCTCCCTTTGTCCTGTCTCGAACGTCCTCTCAGTGTCACCGCCCTGGATGGAAGACCCCTAGGAAAAGGTACTGTGACTCATATTACCTCTCCTATTAAAATGTCTACCAATGATCATCACCATGAGAGTATCCAGTTTAACCTAGTATCCTCTCCCGAGTTCCCTGTTGTTTTAGGCTATCCCTGGTTATCACACCACAGCCCCCACATCAACTGGTCTACTGGGAATATAGTGGAATGGGGTCCTACCTGCAAATCCACTTGCCTCCTCTCCAAGTCCGAGTCTCCTGTCTCTAAGTCTCCGAGTCCCCTCGAGTTATCCCATGTTCCTTCCGAGTACCATGACTTAAGTGAGGTATTTAATAAGACCAGAGCAACTTCACTACCTCCCCACAGACCCTATGATTGTGCTATCGATCTCTTGCCAGGAGCATCTCCTCCACGAGGCGGCATCTACTCTCTGTCACGAGAAGAGACCCAAGCCATGGAAACCTACATCAAGGAGTCGCTTGAAGCCGGGCTGATCAGACCTTCGACCTCCCCAGCAGGTGCTGGTTTCTTTTTTGTCGGCAAAAAGGATGGTGGTCTCAGGCCTTGCATAGATTACCAAGGGTTAAACAAAGTGACTGTCAGAAACCGTTACCCCTTGCCGCTAATGTCCTCTGCTTACGAGCTGCTCCAGGGGGCGACCATCTTCACGAAGCTGGATCTCCGCAACGCATATCACCTGGTTCGGATCCGTGAAGGTGATGAATGGAAGACGGCCTTCAACACCACAACCGGGCATTATGAGTACCTGGTAATGCCATTTGGGTTGACCAATGCCCCAGCTGTTTTCCAGGGTCTTATCAATGAGGTCCTCAGAGACATGCTTAATCGTTATGTTTTTGTTTATTTGGATGACATTTTGATTTTTTCCAAATCCCTCCATGAGCATGTCCATCACGTCCGAACAGTTCTCCAACGTCTCCTACGGAACAGTCTCTTTGTCAAGCCAGAAAAGTGCGTCTTTCATGCCTCCAAGGTCTCCTTCCTGGGCTATATACTTCAGGATGGGAGTTTGCATATGGATCCCAGCAAGATCAAGGCAGTACGTGAGTGGCCACAACCTACTACAGTGAAGGAGGTACAGCGCTTCATTGGTTTCTCCAATTTCTATCGGAAGTTCATCCGAAACTTCAGCACCGTCGCAGCTCCACTCACCACGCTGACCAAGAAAAGACCTGGCCCCTTCACCTGGACAGCAGAAGCAGAAAAGGCATTTCAAGACCTGAAGGTGAGATTCACTGCTACTCCTATACTTACCTTGCCTGACCCTTCTCTTCCTTTTGCTGTGGAGGTGGACGCCTCAGACGTGGCTGTTGGTGCCGTCCTGTCCCAAAGATCTGGTGATGGAAAGATGCATCCCTGTGCTTTTTACTCTTCGCGCCTCTCTGATGCTGAAAGGAACTATGATGTGGGAGACCGTGAACTTCTGGCTGTCAAGAAGGCACTGGAGGAGTGGCGACATTGGCTAGAGGGGGCACAGCATCCTTTTGTGGTTTGGACGGACCACAAGAACCTCGCATATCTAAAGGCAGCCAAACGTCTCAATCCGAGGCAAGCGAGGTGGGCCCTTTTCTTTACCCGTTTCAATTTTATTGTCTCATATCGACCAGGCTCTAAGAATCAGAAAGCAGATGCTCTGTCCAGGCTTTACCATAAGTCTGCCGAAGACTCTGCCCCCGCGACCATCCTCCCACCCACTAAGGTAGTGGCACCAGTTCGATGGGGAATCGAGACCACTGTCCAGGAAGCCCAACAAAAGGAGCCGGACCCTGGAGGCGGTCCTCCCGGTCTCCTCTACGTACCATCAGCTGTGCGCAGCAATGTTCTGCAGTGGGGACATTCCTCTGAATTGACCAGTCACCCTGGCTCTCGCAGAACCCTAGAGTTCATCAGGAGAAGGTTCTGGTGGCCCAAAATGAATGTTGATGTGAAATCATTCGTCTCTGCCTGTACTATCTGTTCACAGAACAAGAATCTGCACACCGCCCCCCAGGGCCTGCTCCACCCTTTGCCTATCCCTGGAAGGCCCTGGTCACACATCTCCATGGATTTCATTTCTGGCCTCCCACCATCTGACGGTAACACAGTCATTTTGGTAATCGTTGACCGATTTTCTAAGGCATGCCGTTTTATACCCCTGCCCAAACTCCCCTCTGCCGCAGAGACAGCCGACGTTGTGTGCCAACATGTGTTCCGGACCTTTGGTCTGCCTCTGGACGTGGTCTCCGACCGTGGGCCCCAATTCACCTCGCAGTTCTGGAAGGCCTTCTGTAAGCTGATTGGAGCTAAGGTCAGCCTCTCCTCTGGTTTCCACCCAGAGTCCAACGGCCAGACAGAGAGAGTCAACCAGGATCTCGAGACCACCCTCCGTTGCCTTGCCTCCAGCAACCCCTCCTCCTGGAGCAGGTATATCTTCTGGGCCGAATATGCTCATAACACCCTTTGTTGTTCGTCTACAGGTCTGAGTCCATTTGAGTGTCAGTTTGGGTTCCAGCCCCCGCTGTTCCCGAGCCAGGAGCCGGATGTTGCAGTCCCTTCTGCCCTGAGGTTTGTACGGCGGTGCAGACGTGTGTGGCGAAGGGTCCGGTCAGCCCTGCAGAGGTCTTCCCGTCAATACCGCCTCCAGGCCAACCGCCGCCGCAGACCTGCACCTCCCCTTCGCCCTGGGCAACGGGTCTGGCTCTCGGCCCGTGACCTCCCGCTGCGGGTGGAGTCCCGCAAGCTCGCTCCACGATTTGTGGGGCCCTTCAAGGTGGTGCGGAAGGTCAATCCTGTGGCCTATCGTCTGCAGCTCCCTCGGTCCATGCGCATAAACCCCACCTTCCATGTGTCTCGCCTGCGTCCAGTTGTCACCAGTCCGCTTGCTCCGCCTGTCAAGACTCCTCCGGCCCCAAGAATCATCGATGGTGGGCCAGCGTACTCTGTCCACCGCCTGCTCAACTCTCGCCGCGTTGGACGTGGCCTGCAGTACCTGGTGGACTGGGAGGGTTACGGTCCCGAAGAGCGGTCCTGGGTGCCGGCCCGGCACATTCTGGACGCTGAGCTCATCGCGGATTTCCACCGCACTCACCCTGATCGGCCCCGAGCGAACGTCAGGGGACGTCCGTTGAGGGGGGGGTCCTGTTAGGTTTTGGACTGCTATGAACTCTTGTCGCCACTAGATGGCCTCGTTTTTGCTTTTGTTTTGCTGAGTCACTGTGCTTTGATTTGACTGTTAATTGAATCCAATTTACTGGCCAGGTCATTACTGCTTACACCTGGTCCTGGTTTGTGTTTCCTTTAAAAAAGCCCTGTGTTCATTGCCTGTTGCTCAGTCTTGGCATTGTCAGCCTTGTGATCACCCACACGCGTAAGTGCTCCTGAATTTATGTTTTACTCTTGAGACCTGTTTGCATTTTCTATGGACACTTTGAACTCGCTTGGACGATCTGGATTTATGTTTGATTCCTGAGACCTGTTTGCATTTTCTATGGACACTTTGAACTCGCTTGGATGATCTGGATTTATGTTTGATTCCTGAGACCTTTTTGTTTTTTCTATGGACACTTTGAACTTGCTTGAATGATCTTCTGTGCTTTGTAACCTTTTGTGATCTTATATCTGACTCAGTAAAAGAAACCCTTTCACCTGATCTCGCCTTGCATTTTGCCTCTCTGCATCTGAGCCTCTCCTGTGGTCTAGCGGTAGCTTCTCTGCCTGCTACGCAAGCAACCCGGGTTTGATTCCTGCGGGAATCGTGACAGTAGCTGTGTTTCCCTTAATGTTGTTGTGTTTCCGATTTGCTGTTGTGTTTCCCTTAATGTTGTTGTGTGTCTGATTTGCTGTTGTTTTTTATTTGTCATTGTGTTTTATGATTTGCCTTTGTGGTTTATATTTTTACATTTGTGTTTTTTAATTTGCCATTGTGACTTTGTGATTTGTAGTTGTGTTTTTCCCTTGTTTTGTGTTTTGCACTTCAGGGCCACCGTAAAAAATGTGCTTTCTAAACTATTAGAATTTTGATTTGAGGGGGCGCCGCCTCATCTTACCCCTGTGTAGAGCTGACCTCGAGTGCTTTATCTGTACTTCTTGCTAAATGATCTGCTAATAATTTCTCTGTCTAAGTAGTGCGTTCACGCATATTGAGTGTTTTGTTTACCAGTCTGAACTGTGCGTCAACGTGCCTAAATGGTGCACGGTGGGTGTAGTTTGCTTAGTTTTTTTTTAGCAGTGTGTTCGTGTACTTTTCCTATCTGGGCACGCAGTCAGTCTGTCTGTCTACTGGCCCAAACGGTTGTGTCTTCCTGTTGGTGAGCAATCCCTGTTCCTGTCTTCTGAGCTGCAGTCCAGTCTGTGACTGGTGGAAATGGCCACCCAAGCCTGCTGGTCCTGCCTTGCACCTACGGATCCCCAAGATGGCCATAGACAATGTCTGCCCTGTTTACGGGTGGCACATGTAGTGGAAGATGTTGATAACCCATGTGTGGCTGCTCTTGATCTCCCCTTAGAAGACTGTGCACATAGGGCCAAAACTATGGAGCAGTCTCACCCTCCATCTCCCTAGCTAAGGATGAAGGACAGGGCACAAGAGTGTAAGAAACAAGGATGTGAACACTCTCCCAAATATGTACAGACACACAAGGTGGTGACATCAGTTCCTAAAAAGCAAGTGGCCCATAGTGGAACTTCTCCCCCTCATCAGGATCAAACATGTCCTTGTGAGGATGGACAGCTGCTCAGTGGTATACCACATAAACCACTAAGGGGGAATCAGCACCTCTAGGTCAGGATGCTTGAGAGTGGCCACTAAGGCTGCTATACGTTTTTCCTCCTCTTCCTCTGATCCCTAATGTACATGTACTACACAGGATCCTCACAGGCCATTACAAGGTCTTACTGATAGCTCCCAGGTTTCCTGCGCTTCTCCGCTTACTTCATGGCACCTTTCAGTCACAGCAGACCTCTTGTCTCAAGCAGGAGGACAGATCTGGCACCCCAATCCCACAACCGTTCAGCTGTTGCCATGGCCACTCCTCAGCCCCTCCCTCTGGAGTTAGAGGAGGCAGTTATACAAACCATATGCAGTGCCACAGCTCAGTCTACACAAAGCTGTTACAGCCAAGTGTGCTGTTCCTAGTATTTTAACCTTCCTTCAGTCACTTCTGGATTCTGGCAGAGCATCCAGTACTATTAAAGTTTATGTAGCAGCTATCTCATTCTTTCATCGGCCAGTTGATGGATATGCAGTTGCTAAACATCTACACTTGTTTGTGTGCTACAATTCTTTTAGTTCAGTCTTTATTTGAGACCAGTGTTTATTCCACAGATGTGTTGCTGCTCCAGGCTATTAAAAGGACATGTGGCTATTATTTGCAGCTTGTAGGTCTCGTAAAATGTGTGCACTGAATGGACTTGTACCACCTCTCAAGTTAAATTATGAGACTGAATATTAAATATTACATTGCAAAAAAATTGCCATTTTATTTTTAAGACAGAAGTACCATGGTAAAATGGAATGCAATTCAATACATGTTTATTCAAATCTATATTCAAAATATTTCAAATTGAATTGAAGTTTTAATTATAACTTTGCCTATTAAATTCCAATTTGCACGATACAATTGCAAGTTACATTATTCAGTTGCATAATAAATTGCCTATTTGCATAATGTAATTCCTTTTTGAATTGCATGCTGCAGACTGCAATCTCATTTGAATTTCGCATCAGGTATGCTTTCATATTTTAATGTAACAACATGTAATTTAATGTAGTTACACTGTACATACAGTACCTAACACTAATCCTAATCCCAACCTTATGTTACACTGTAAGTACATAATATTGTTACAAACTTTGTTACACTGTGCTTCATGATGTAACAGGGACCGTAAAATAAACTGCCACCAGGTGTTTTTTAACCGAAGCAAGAGACCTTTAACCACCCCATGTGCTCTTCTAATACTTGTGTTTAACTCACTGAGATCAAAGATTAGATTTCAGTGTATTTCGTATAGTGTTTATAGTGCAATACAAGCTAAGTTGGTACGTTCATTAAACCAAGATTAAGACAAGACCAAGACCAGAGGTTATCAAGACCAAGACCAAGACCAAGACAAGACCAAGACCAAGACCAAAACAGGCTGAGTCGAGACCAAGACAGACCGAATCTGAGAAAAAAAAAAACAAAAACAAAAACAAAAAAATAGAAAATAGCTAGTGTTGATGTTACAGCATAACTTGTATCAATTGAATAACAGCAGCAGACTTAAGTCAGAAGTTCAGTCCCAGTTTACATTAAATATTAGAAGGTATTAGTTCAACTATAGGCAGAACAATACAGAGACAGAGCATGTCATTAATGTGTGTGGTTGTTAGCTCACTTACTGTAAATGTTTTTACGGACTGGGTGAGATAACCTATGTGTAGCAATTGTCTGAAATGGATTAGGCCTGTGAAGTTAAAACAACATGATATGCAGATGTCATTTAAAACTTAATGATCAGAGTAAAGAGAGTGAGAAAAAAACAGTTCACATTAAAACAGTGACTGATTGCACTTCAGAAAAACTTAGAATGCCTCCTCTGCTAGAAACTCTCTCAACTGTTTAATACTTAATTAATAATAATAATGTTGCATTATCGAACGTTATGTTTTGTGTCATGGATATTGTTGGCTGCAATTCTCGATCTGAAACAGCGAGAACAAGGCAGTGAGACCAAGATGAGACCGAGGGATCTGTTATATTTTTGGTGGATTGAGTATATCTACCTCACGTTGTCTTGTCCCAAGGAAGACGGATTGAACCAGCATAGAGGTGATTAAAGAATTATCTCGGCATGTAAAGAAGGACTTCAATGTGCAT